>JAINRI010000586.1:0-305000 GCA_025413485.1 Ficus microcarpa | reverse complement strand
TTTCAGAAAAGACAAAAATCTTTTTGGGAAAAAGACAAAAACTTTTTGAGAAAAAGACAAAAAAAAGTACAGTTTGAGTTGAAATGAGATGATCAACCAAACGCGCCCTAAATATAGCAATATTTTAATAATTTAAGGACATTTCAATTATAAAAAAAAGAATAAAAAAACAAAAACATCTGAGAATAAAATTGCCCAAATTTATAAGTTCAATGATTAAATGAATAATTTATCTTTTTTTAATTATTATTTTAAAATTATCTTATATTCCCATTCAATAATTGAGACTTGTAATTATGCTTCATTCAATAAAATATTTTCTTTTTAATACTGTGCTCCCACTGAAAAATATTTTGAGATATGAAATGAACCATTAAGGAGGAGTTTGTTTCTACTGTATGATTTAGCTCCCAAATATTAGCAGATAACTTTTTGTGTCAAAAATTCTTAACAGTTGATGTGATTAACAAGAATATCATATAAAGCTTTTAGTGCTTGGTTCGTAAGATTGAGATGATCAGATTCCCTTTTAATTTTAGTCATGCCATATCACGAGACTGATCACAAAGAGTAAATATATATGAAAACATTATGATTAACTTTTTACAATCATGAAAAATTTTATCTTGAATATTCTGAATGTAGTGTCGAAATTTTCTGTGAATTCTGCAAAACTGAGATGATAGTTTTGTCGTATTAACTTTATATCAACCTGGAACGAAGACTAAATTAATACGTTTCTTTGATACAAGGTTCCTCTCTAGAGAATGCCCTCTAATCCGTGCTTATGGGGCCATCCGTTTCGATGCAAGTTCCGACATGTCGTCCGAGTGGGAGGCTTTTGGTTCATTTTACTTCATGATTCCTCAGGTAGAAACATTATTTCCTTGGATGCATTGGTTTTTCACCACCAGTCAGTTTTTCTTGTTAGTATTTATCGAATTGCAAGATTAGATGCCAAATGACAGGTCGAGTTCGATGAATTTGAACATCATTCAATGCTCGCTACGACCATTGCATGGGATAATGCCCTTTCATGGCCATTGGCATAAGGCTATCAATGAACTTCAAGCCACACTTTGCCAGGTTAAGATATGTTTGCCCGAGTTTACTTTGCGCATAAGAATTCTCTATTCTTTTTTTTTTTTCTTAGTGTCCCAACTGAAAAGATTTCCTGGTTCCGTTACAATGTTTGGAGTGTTTTTCCTCGTTACCGTTATTTCAGATAGATATCTGATGATGCAGGTCTCTTCCATGGTTGTAAAGTTACATAAAGAAGCTCCCAGGACATTCATATTGAGCAACAACAACATCCCTAGCAGGAAATATTGGGATCTTGCTGTTAACCGGGCTTTGCAGAAAATTAGCAGAAGTGACTCAGCACTTACTAAGGTTACTTGACCCTTTCTTGCGGTAACTTTGGGCTCACTGTTCTTGATTAGAATTCTCGGATAAACCAAGAGTGGTTTTTTCTTTCCTTTTTTTTTTTTTTTTTTTTTTAAAATAATTATTTAACTTGGACCTTGAGCTTTTCAATTTTAATAAATGGGGCTCTAAATTTGAAATTCCGTTTTAATTGTGGCCTAATAGCTAAAGGGGCTAACTAATGAACGGAAATGAACCACGAGTTTAGTAGAAATGCACCTGAAACTTTCTGTTGGTTGGCAAGTTGGACCCTTAACTTTTGATCTTCGCAGTTGGACCCTGTTGTCCATTAACTGACGTCCATGATCAAGTAGACTGTGTTGCCAAGGATCGTCGTTTTTTAGAATCCTATATGTCAAAATTAAAAGTTTGTATCCCAACTTGCAAATGACGAGTGCATTGGTGCAATTTTTTTTGTTCTTTTTTCTTTTTTTAAAGCCACCCTCTTCTCATTGCTCTACCTTTTTCACTCTCTTCGTCTCTCTCCCCTCGGAGTTTAGTAGATTAATCCTGTATCGGGATCATCTCAGGTTGTTCTCGCGCGAAGCAGCAGAGTAGTGACTGCTACTGATGTTGATCCTGTAGCATGGTTAGCTTGCTTACAGGTATTTTGGCATCCTTTCTTTGCATGTCATCTTGTCAATAACCTTATAATGTCCACTAAAAGTTAAATTTGTTGCAAACGTTGGCTTGACTTCTTAGGTTGAAGGTCAAAATGCTTATCAGTTTTGCCTTCAGCCACCCGGTGCACCTGCTTTTATTGGAAACACGGTAAGGGTCATCATATACCTCGTTCACTTTCCATCGTTACTTTGCCAACAAAATGTTGTATAATTTCTATTTCAAGAAAAAGAAACAGATTAATGGAAGTTGTATTTGTTAACTATTTTTATGCGTCTTGACTTAAATGATTTTGTGAATAGCCAGAGCAACTGTTTCGCAGAAAATGGCTCGACATTGAGAGCGACGCCATGGCTGGTAACCTGTGCCAGAGGTGAATCCATGACTGCGGATCTTCAGATAGAACTTGACCTACTTTCCAGGTTTTACTTTCTTCTTTGAGTTCCGTTTCGTTGGTAGTAATGACATTGTTTACTTCACTGAAGCAATTTGCATGATACATTTTGTCTTTTTTACTCATTATTATGCAGTCCCAAATATCATCTCGAGTTTTCCATTGTAAGAGAAAGCATAAGGAAAAAGTTGGAGGCAAGTTCACTTGTGAACCTTTGTTTTCGCACGTTGTTATTTCGTTGCAGGTGATAAACTTTTCATGTCCGTATTCATTTCTGTTCTGTGCTGTAGGATGTCTGCAATTTTGTGGTAGTTGAACCCAAGAAGGCAATAAGAAAACTTCCAAGAGTACAACATTTGTATGCCAAATTGGCTGGCAGGTTAAGAAGTGAAGAAGATGAGGTAAAAAAGAATAGAAGGCAGTCGTTTTGAGTGTGTAATACACACACACACACATATATATGTATAATTGGTGGTAAAATAGTGAGGTTACGTTATGGGTGATGTGCAAAGTTCTGTTTCTTTCCAGTTTGAGATTTTGTCTTCTCTTCACCCAACTCCAGCTGTATGTGGATTTCCAACAGATGAGGCGCGGCTTTTGATTGCAGGAAACAGGTATATGTCGAGTTCATTTTATCCTCTTTATTTGCCTTTTGTTTTGTTTTCTCTGTTTCTCTCTTTCTGGCTGTTTGTAGCGTTCTAAATTCTTATTAGTATCAATTTTTTTGCTTCCTATACCACGTACACAAATTCTTATTCATGCCTGCACATGCGTGGTGCAGAAATATTTGACCGAGGCATGTATGCTGGCCCCGTTGGTTGGTTTGGAGGCGGAGAGAGTGAGTTTGCTGTTGGCTTAAGATCGGCTTTAGTGGAAAAGGTAAAAGTCTTGGTGAATTATGATGAATACCTATAAATACCTTAATGACTGTAGAAAGAAATTTTTTTTTTTTTTTCCGGAGCCATCTCTTTCTGCTGACTACTTCTGGGTTTTAGGGTGTTGGTGCATTTATATATGCTGGGACCGGCATTGTGGAAGGCAGTGAGGCATCACAAGAGTGGGCTGAGTTGGAACTCAAGGTTTCTCAGGTGAGTGCGGATTTTAAAATTAAAAAAAAAAAATGCAAAAAAACTCTTGACTTGTTCATATGTATTTGTTCTTCATATTCGAAGTGCCTATTTCGGGCCAACTTCTCCAAGGAGAAGAGCTGCAACAAGCCACTTTAATCTCTTCGTCTATCTCGCAGTACACTAAGTTGCTTAGACTCGAAGTTCCTTCGAGAAAAAAGGTCAAGGACTATTAGTTGAGAAGGTAAGCAGTCCTGATTGTCTTGGTCTATCATTTAAATTGTTGCATTTTTTCTATTCTTTGTTTCTTGCTTTTGGAGGAAAAATGTATTAGAACCTGTAAAAGAGAATGTTAGTGTGTGTGTTTCCTTGGCATCCGCAGAGTACATGGTCGTGAAGGGCTGTTTAGAAATTGTCAAGATTTTTTCTGTAGGGAGATTTTTGCTGCATTATTCAGCTGTTGTTCTGCCCAATACGCAGGATAACACACCATCTCTATGATGTCGGATTCAGTATTTAAGAAACCGGTTTTCCTTTTGGATTGAATAGGACTCCTTTCTTGTTGTTGTACTTTTCAATAAGAAAGAAGACGTCCCTTTATGTTAAGGAATTTGCCTCTTGTTTTCTCAAGATGTCTATCAAACAGTGTTTCCCAGATATCAATGTGATCAAATGAGTTAGATAGTGTGCTCTACATGTATCTGATAAGTTTCAGAAGTATGCATTAAAATTATATCTTCTTCTTTTATCTTGTGTAAACAAATAAAGTATATAAGTACCCGTTGTATAGTTTAAGGGCACATTCACTCCCTAAATGTTGGCTTAATTGGCAAGTTACCTTTTAAACTTTTAGGTTTTGCAAATTTCCCCTGAGTTAAACAAGTATTGAGGATTTCCCCAAACAAATGATGTCTGTCAAAATTTGGACAGAATTTCCTTCAAACATGTTCGTGAGATCGTCTGAAGGAAAAGACTGAAATTTAAGACTGCAGTCAGAGCATATCATGTCACGTGCATGAGGGTGTTTCTTTCTAATTTTTATATCAGTCACCAATTTGGGGTCATGATACAACATTTTATTGAAATAAAGGGTAATTTGCAGCAATTAAAAGTTAGGGGACAACTTGCCAATGCGGTCAAAGTTCAGAAGGCAAAAGCGCCAAAAACGCTTTTGTTTCCTCCATCCCTCTCTTCATGGCCACTTTACTTTATCTGCACAACTATCAGTCTCATGGTCATAAACTCGACAGATTCGTTACTGGTTCAAATTGGTGCGATTTAGAAGTTCAGTTCAACTTAATCCAATTAATGTGTTTACTTGTTGAGCATATAGCTGGTCTACTAATGAAGGTCAGCGTTGTAAACAAAGTACGGTCATTTATTCGATGAGCTTGTGGACTTAACATTGCTCTCATGTTGTAGAGTTCAATAGGCTGCATTTCATCCTTCATTTTTTTTTTCTTTTTTTTTTTTTTTTCGCCTGGATTCACAAGTGTGGTTGTGTTGTGGACTATTTTATGCAGATTCATAATCCGCTTTCTGACAGGGAAGGAAATATATCAGATGACAAACTCTCCGTTTATGTTCTTCATACATCAGTTTTGAATTGGTGGCATTAAACTCGTCTTGTGTATAGCCTCTCTCATTGCTGAAGGTACTCTCAGCTGACTTAAACTATGGCTTTTCCTTTGATTTTTCTCTTCTTTTCTGTTAGAATTACTATTATTGTGTTCCCATGGGTGCCCGGTTGACAAAACTAATTCGTTCCCTTCATCAGAGGCACTGTTAGAAAAGCTTGGAAGTTCATAGTAAATTTCGGTCTTGTTTATATTAAATAGTTAACTATCTGTTGTATCTAGAGAATCGGATAGGATTGTTCCGCCTTCGAAATAGATTTCTCCTGCCCCTGCCGTTCGTCGCTTTTACTCGGAAAGTTTGATTCACTCTAGCTTATTAGAGTAGGTTCAATAGTGTTGCATTTTGTTGAAGTAGCTGTTTTTCTCTCCTCTCCAAATTTTGTTCCCCTTTTGTAACCTTTAAAAGGGCCACCAAAATAGGGATATACACAATAATTGTGAAGAAAGAGTGAATTCTATTGTTTTGATTAGTTCCGGAGATCTAATATGGCTTGTGTTTAATGCAGCCCCTGAAAAGCGTGTGAGCCTCGCCAGATATGTTCCTGGCTTGGCAGTGATCATGCCTTTCTTCGAGAGCTTGGTGACCAGATTGAAAGAAAGAATGCTCCTCCATTCGACATGATTGCGTTTTGATCCGCGAAATTCAATGTCTTCTGCAATGCCATGTTCTCTCAGGTGCATAGTCCTGAGTCACCAAAATCATCCCCAAATGGACAATCTCATTATTATTATTATTTTTCACTTAGACTACTATATATCTTATGGTGTGAAATTCTGTTTTTTTTTTTTTTTTTGGTAAGATGAGTAGCTAGTTGGTCTACCGATGTATGGTAAACATTGAGAGAAGTTTGAGGATACACACGTCCAAGACAAGGAAAAATGAAAACCTCTTTTATAATGGATGTTGGGTTGAGCAATAAAAGAGTTTCCCTGGCTCATAATGGTGGAATTTGGTACCATGAATGGACCGGTTTAGCTTATTGTTAAAGAAAAAAAAAGTATCATAGGATGAGAATGTGGACATGATCAAATAATTCCTCGAACATTTACAGTAACGATTTAGAACAAGTGATTCGTTGTGTGACAGTCAATATGTTGAGTGTGTGAAGTCTAATTATCATCGTTGCAAAATTATGAGTCGGTTTGATCATAACAATAGTATGTTTATTATGTGTATGAAATAATTATAAGATACTTGTTATAATATGTCGCATAATATTCGTAAGGATGATCTTTCTTATAATTCTTAATAGTGCATTTATTGTATCATGGTATTCATGCACAAATAAATACTGGTAGTTGGTATCTAAATGTAGCAGTCAATCCACGCTTGTCTTTAATGTTGAGGTTTAGAGTCCAAATTCCCCTGCTTCTATGCTCATAAATACATATATTCGATGTTTTTTCTGCGAAACTTCTATTGAATTGGCGAGTCTGCTCATGAACTTTCAATTGCAGCATTATCCTCTGGATGTAATCAAATATTACAAAGTGCTTAGAAATTGACGAACCCCATCATGCATATGACATGACGAGCTCCAATTTTCATCATCCAAAATTTCCGTCTCTTCCTTGTATGAAGGGGTTTACATCGATATTTTAACAATCATCATCTATTTGTAAGCGTATTGTTAAGTTTGTTGGGGTTAATTTCTCGAAATAAAAAAAAATTTTTGAGCTAACTTGCCAATAGAAAAATTTTTAAGAAAAAAAAACTTAAACATAGACGTGCGTATATACAAACTTGATTTTTGGCAAGAAAACTTGGACCACAAGCAAAATGAAGCGGCTGCAGAACCAGGAAGTAAGGTTAGGAGCAATTTTTGAATGAAGGAATTGGCATCTGAGGCTGACAAAAAGCAAACTGAAAGTGCCAATATGAAATAGGAAAATGTTCTTAACTAAATGCGTGACATTTCATACCTATAATTTAGTACATTTAACACAAAGAATAGGTTTAGGCCTCGATAGTTACAATTTCAGCTCTGCAGATTGGAAAACAGAAAAAAGGGCTTTGTTTGGACGCAGAGAAAGCAAAGAATAACTAGCCACAACAGGGAAAGTTTGGAATATAAGAATGCAGAAATCCACAAGGAAAGCTACTTTGACTTTGAATCCAACTTTAATTAACATGATTTTTTTTTAGTCCTATATGTGTGTATATAAATATAAACACATGGTTTGATTTCATGAACAAGACACTAAGCAAAACGTCTCAGTTTGATTAAGAATTTGATCGACATCGATGGCAAACGTTAGAGGAGGTGTTAATCGACCGCGCAACCCGGTTGTCGAGGCGATTGTTCCTAGTTATGATTGGACAGAGGACTCAAAAGGCCATTATCTTCTAGTTGATCTTCCTGGTATTGATCCAAAATTTTCATTGTAAATGTTGTTGTTTGTTTCCTTGCTATGGTTTTCTTTTCCTTCAATTTTTATCTAAAGAGAGCAAAAGGTGAAGAAACCAAAATAAAAATTTTTTTTTTCAAAAAAATTGAACATTTTTTCCTCCATATTAGGCCTGTCACATTGAATTAATTAACAAGATCCTTTTTCCTACAAACTCTTTAAAACATTATAGGATTTCTCGTTTGAGGAACTGTGCTTTTGACATTTTCTGTGACTGTGTTTTTAAGGTTTCAAGAAGAATCAAGTGCAGATACAGATTTTTAGCTCTGGAGTTATAAATGTCAAAGGAGAAAGGCCGGTGAACGAGAACAAATATGTTCGTTTCGAGCAGAATTTTCAGGTACCAGAGAACTCAAACTCAGATGCCATCACCGCAAAATTTGATGCTGAAATTCTCTACATAACCGTTCCAAAGCACGTGGTGGAAGAGAAGAAAGAACCCGAACCTGAACCCGAATCCAAACCTGAACCTGAATCCAAACCTCAACCTGAACCTGAACCTGAACCTGCTGGCATAAAGGATCAAAGTGTGGATGGCACCACAAAAGAAAACACACATAAAAAACCGAACGATGAAGAAGCGAAAAAGAAAGATGAGCAAGGACTCGGTAATGGCCAGGTCCGCGAAAAGAATAAGAAAGAAGAAACTCATAGAAATGCCCCTATGAGATTCTCTGCAGACACTGTGAGGAGATGGGAAGGTGAGACTAGTTATCTAGAAAGTATGAAGGAGATTCTGAGCAAAAACAAAGCGATTGTTGTGACAGCATTGCTGGCATTCTCGTTTGGGATGTTATTATCTCGAAAATTCGAGGCCAACGCAGAGTGAGAAGAAGGCTTTCGAATCTGTTAAAATGTTGCTTGTAGCTTCTTCTATCACCATGTTATGTAAAGTATAGCACAAAATAACACTGGCATGAAATATTTGCCTTGACATAAAGGATAAAGTTAATATTTAACATTTTTAGTTTAACAGATTTATTATTTCTTCAAATCTACATTCCAATCTTAAACTGTGGTCTTTTCTGCAATAGTTTGCAACCATAAAAAGCCTGCACACAGACTTATGATTTGCCTGCTATAAGCCTAGGAAAACGAATATCAACTTGACGGATTCGGGCATGAATTTTCCCATTGAATTCGGGGTGGAGCTATAAAAACCTTTATGCTTTACTTGCAGATAAACAAGCTAGACGTTACTCAACAACTAGAACTGATGTTTGTTTTGAGATTTGGTGAAAGGCCTCTAAAATAATGCAAAAATTCTACGATGGGACACCGCATCGTAGGGGGTCATTGATCTTAACCGTACAATTTAAATCACATGACGGTAACGGAACAGTGTTAGTAAAAAAAAAAAAACCTCTTACAGTATCAAGTCCCAATACTATATGTACCTTAAATCCAACGCGGAGATGAAAACTCAATGTCCACATCATCCAAATTGAAAATAAATATATTTAAGTGCTTGGAATATAAAATCGAATTAATTTGTATATATCTGGTTGACATGGAGATTACTATGTTATTAAATTAGCCAAGCAAGTCTTTCAAACATACCAATCATTCTAATTGGTTAGTAAGAATGAATGGAGAATAAGTTTTCAATTGACCAATTCCTGAATATTTCATTATTATTCAAACGGAAAACATATTAAAATCTAATAAATCCCGTTAGTGATTCAGTGTGATATTGAATCTCATTCACATTCTTTTCTCTCCTTCCAAGCACCCTCTTAGGTGATCACAACTAGGGAAGAGATAGTTCTAGACTTTGAGAAATGGAAGAATCCTATTTGCTAATTGGGAAGAAAGCGGAAGAAAGTTCCTTGATGGTGATTCCCCAATTTGCTAATATTCTTTGATGTTAACTCGCCTTCGCCTTCGCCTTCGCCTTCGCCTTTTACCCAAAATAAAGGAATAAATAAATAAATGATAAATCCATATCTCATCCAAAATGTTCCAAGGGAAACAAAGCAAGCATCAATTCAAAGGCAACTTTACCTAATAGGATCGGATTCCACAAAGCAATAAAAAATTCACCACATCAGAAAAAAATCGGCATGAGACCACCTAAGAGATGACGCGGGAAGGAGAAGCTTCTTTGATCTGCGTGTCAAAACTTGTGCACTATGATATTGATCCTAAACCACTCCTCCTATGTAAAAGAAAAAAATCTTTTGTGTAAAGAAGGATTTTTCTTCCCCTCTTGAGGAAAACATTGAAAATGGACCCTCCAAAACGTTTCAAAAGTGTGCCAAATCACTTTTGTGAATGAAACTCAAGTTTTTAATCTTAGCTTTCATAATATTTATTCTGAATGTGGGACTTCAAACAAGAAGGAGATAAATGAAAAAAAAAAAAAATTTGTTTCCTTGCCTTGGAAGTTATCTTCTTTTTTAATTTTTTCAAACTCGGGTGGGAGGAATTGAAACTCTACATGTTATGATATTATCAGGAGTGTAATTTGCACCTAGATTATGCTTCTAATCATAGAAATTAACTTGTTGATACATATAAGAAAATAAGCACCGGTGAAAGTTGCTTTTAGTGGAAAGATAGACAGGTAAAAAGCAAGAAAATGAAATTAAATAATGGCTATATATGTTGTTGAAATTGGGATATAAGATCTTTTTCAGTGGACAAGGAGCTTCCTAAACACAATATCCTAGATATATAGCTAATTTGAGAAAGGGCAAAAAGCCACTTACTAGTTAGTAGTAGTAATGGTAGTAGATTTTAGATTTTTTTTTTTTTTTTTTTTTTTTTGAGTTCTAGTTAGTAAAGGGTGGGGGATGTGTGGAGAGGAATAAGGGAACCCAATGGCAGCAAAAAAGGTGATGCTTTGTCGTAGAACTTTATTCAAAATGTGCGTTTGCTTTTTTGACAAAAAAATTGAGGGCCCGGTTAGGGGTTTGGAGAGTTGGAATCATGTACCTTATTTGCAGTGGCATCTCGGCTATATTAAGATTGACTATTTGAGCATCTTGCTGGTTTTTTCAAATAGTACCTTAACATGTTCATATTGGCTCCTACCCACATATAACTAGTAGTTCATGACCTTAATTAATTTCTTCATTTTTAATGGGTATTAGGAGAAAGTCTCCTCTACTACGAGAGTAGAAAAGCCATGAAATGTACTCTATCGTGAGAGGTAATCAGCGGTGTCCTAAACGTCAAGGATAACTCCAAGGACATAAGAGATAGCAGGAGAGGCTATTTCTTCTAGGTCCACCGGGTTACATCGAGCCTATCAGAATCTCATAAGGCTCGCTACTCCACTACCGTCGAAAATGCAGAAACATAGCTGTGAAATAACGGTTGAGGGTTTGGAATGTGTTGAAGTCCAAAGACACGTATCATAATAAAATAAAATATACTCCCGGATATAAAAAGGATGTAGTCTCAACTCATACGAATCTTTATCTTTATTAATATTTCTGTGTTCACTTTTTTATATTTTCAATTAAAAGAGAGATGACTTTAAATATTACATTTTAAGAACAAATTGAGTTAGCAGATTTTCACAATCAACAATGTTTTATTCGGTAGATATATCTACTTGTGTTGTTATCCCTGGAATCAAACTTTAGGTTAGCCTAAATTTTAAATAGTAGAGGGACAGATGACAATTGACAAGAACTCAATGATCTATCTTGCTTTTTTTATTATTTTGGGGCCCAAGAAACATATAAATACCACTTTTTGTCAGGTGTATTATTCTGGTGCCTTGTGCTTCCTATTTTCTTTTTCTTTTTAATTTTAATTTTTTAAATCATGGCTTTCATATTTTTGTTGAATTGCTAAATTTACCGAAAACGGTAATGGCTTGAAACACAAGCAACATAAAGGATCAACTCATACAATTAGCAAATTAAATCTATCATTAAGCTTAATTAAATTAAATCAGATTACTCAACCAAGTCATGCATAACAATATTTATAATAAGTTTTTGTTTAGTGTTTCAGTAGAAATTCAAATTTTTTATCTTAATTTTTATTTTTTTAAAAATAAATAAATAATATAATTAAATTAATTAATTTTAATTTAAAAGTTTTATCTCTGATACTATCCAAATCTAACAGATCTTACGTAATAGTGAATAAAGCACAGTCAAGTGACTCAAGTCTTATTCAGTATTATGTGTCAGTTATTCAAAGGCAATAAATAAATTATTTTTAATTAATTTTTCACTAAATTAAATAATTAAAACAAAAAAGATTCTGAGGTGGATAACGAACCCTTAAAGGCGGGAAACTAAACAAAAAAAAAAAAGTTGATAAAACAAAACCTTCACGAGAGAGAATGGAATCTAATCTCTCCCCCACTACCTCAGCAACTAAAAATAAAAAAAAAAATAAAATAAATAAATAAATACACATACAAAAATTCCATTCTTTAGAAATCAGAAACAACAGAAAATATAAAAATAAATAAATAAAAGAAAGAAAAA
This sequence comes from Ficus microcarpa, assembly GCA_025413485.1. Lineage (NCBI taxonomy): Eukaryota > Viridiplantae > Streptophyta > Magnoliopsida > Rosales > Moraceae > Ficus > Ficus microcarpa. The sequence continues at coordinate 292,993 of JAINRI010000586.1, read as the reverse complement.
AGAACAGAAATTAGACAAAATTCAAAAAAGCAAATCAAATCACACACCTCAAAAGCAAAGCCCGTTCCCCAAAGCAGACCTTCCTCTTCGTCGTCTGAGACTCCGCTATCAACGCGAAACCTGTACTCACCATTTTTTTCAACGCTTTATTATTATTAACCTGAAAAAAAAAAAAAAAAAAAACTAAGCAAAAACCCAGAAAAACGACGATGAGACGATGAGCACGACGCCGTCCCAGCCAAATCCGCCGCCGCAGCAACCGCCGAGGACGATCCGGAAGCTCATCGTCGAAGTCATCGAGGCCAGGGACCTTCTCCCCAAGGATGGCCAGGGCAGCGCCAGCGCCTACGTGGTCGCCGACTTCGACGGCCAGCGGCGGCGCACCTCCACCAAGTTCCGCGACCTCAATCCCGTCTGGAACGAGCCCCTCGACTTCGTCGTCTCCGATCCCGACAACATGGACTACGAGGAGCTCGAGATCGAGGTCTTCAACGACAAGAGGTTCTGCAACGCCACCGGCACGGCGAGGAAGAACCATTTCCTCGGGAGGGTCAAGCTCTATGGGACGCGGTTCGCGAGGCATGGGAACGAGGGGCTGGAGTACTTCCCGTTGGAGAAGAAGAGCGTTTTCAGTTGGATTAGAGGCGAGATTGGGCTGAGGATTTATTATTTGGATGAGACTATTGAGGAGCCGACGCCTCCAGAGCCGCAGCCGCCTCAGCAGGAGATTGTCCAGCCGGAGAAGCCGAGGTCGCCGCCGAGAGTGATGATTGTGAAGGAAGGTGGTAGGGTCTTCGAAGTTCCTGTGCCGATGGAAGGTCATCCGATGCCGGAGGTTGTGCACTCGGTTCCGCCTGTTGTGGTGATCGAGGAGTCGGCGCCGAACGTAGTGCAATACCACCACCAGGAGCCGGCGCCGGTGCCGGAAATGGGAGGTCCGCCGCCAGAGGCGACGCAATTTCATGGTCCGGAGTTGAGGAAGATGGAGGCTCGGAGAGCTACGGGAGTCGAGAGAGTGAGGGTGTTGAGAAGGCCGAACGGAGAGTACTCTCCGAGGGTGATTTCTGGAAAGTTTGCCAAAGAATCGACGCCGGAGCGGATTCATCCGTACGATCTCGTCGAGCCGATGCAATACTTGTTCATCAGGATCCTGAAAGCTCGCGGCCTTGTGCCGAGTGGGAGCCCGTACGTGAGGGTCCGAGCGTCGAACCACTTCGTGAAGTCGAAGCCAGCTATTCACCGTCCCGGAGAGCCGATGGACTCGCCGGAATGGCACCAAGTCTTCGCGTTGGGTCACAACAGACCAGAATCCAATAGCTCGACCTTGGAGATCTCCGTTTGGGACTTAAATTCGGAGCAGTTCCTCGGCGGCGTTTGCTTCGATCTGTCCGATGTTCCAATTCGCGATCCGCCGGACAGTCCCTTGGCTCCTCAGTGGTACAGACTCGAAGGCGGCGACGGGGTTCAAAACGCCGGCAGAGTCTCCGGCGACATTCAGCTCTCCGTCTGGATCGGAACTCAAGCGGACGACGCTTTCCCTGAAGCCTGGAGCTCCGACGCGCCGTTCGTGTCTCACACGCGCTCAAAGGTTTATCAATCGCCCAAGCTTTGGTACCTGAGAGTTACAGTCATGGAGGCTCAAGACCTCCACATCGCTCCCAACCTGCCGCCGCTGACGGCGCCGGAGATCCGAGTCGAGGCGCAGCTCGGGTTCCAGTCGGTGAGGACGAGACGAGGATCGATGAACAACCACAGTGCGTCGTTCCACTGGAACGAGGACCTCATCTTCGTCGCCGGCGAGCCATTGGAGGAATCGCTCATCCTTCTGGTGGAGGACCGCACGGCGAAAGACGTGATGCTGCTCGGCCACATCCTAGTTCCGGTGAGCGCGATCGAGCAGCGTTTCGAGGAGCGCCACGTGGCATCAAAATGGTTCGCATTGGAGTGCGCAGGCGGATGCGGCGGTGGAGGAGGAGGAGGAGGTGGGGGTCCACTAGGCAGCGGTGCGCCCTACTGCGGGAGAGTCCATCTCCGGCTGTGCTTGGAGGGCGGGTATCACGTGCTCGACGAGGCGGCGCACGTGTGCAGCGACTTCCGGCCGACGGCGAAGCAACTGTGGAAACCGGCGATCGGGATTTTGGAGCTCGGGATTCTCGGCGCTCGTGGGCTGCTTCCGATGAAGCCCAAGAGTGGTGGTCCTGGTGGAAAGGGGTCCACCGATGCTTACTGTGTTGCCAAGTACGGGAAAAAGTGGGTCCGGACTAGGACAATTACTGACAGCTTCGATCCTCGCTGGAACGAGCAGTACACGTGGCAGGTTTACGATCCGTGTACGGTGCTGACCATCGGAGTATTCGACAATAGGCGGATGTTGCCGACTTCGCCGCGGCGCCGGCGCGGGCTGAGGAGAGGCCCGACTACCGTATAGGGAAGGTGCGTATACGCATATCGACGCTCGAGAGCAACAAGGTGTACACGAATTCGTATCCGTTGTTGGTCTTGCAACGGACCGGGTTGAAGAAAATGGGGGAAATCGAGGTGGCGGTCCGATTCGCCTGCCCGTCGTTGTTGCCCGACACGTGCGCGACTTACGGGCAGCCGTTGCTCCCGAGAATGCACTATCTCCGGCCCCTTGGGGTGGCTCAGCAGGAGGCATTGCGCGGGGCGGCGACGAGAATAGTCGCCTCGTGGCTAGACCGGTCCGAGCCACCACTAGGACCCGAGGTGGTTCGGTACATGTTGGATGCGGACTCGCATACCTGGAGCATGCGGAAGAGCAAGGCTAATTGGTTCCGGATTGTGGCGGTTCTTGCGTGGCTAGTCGGGTTGGCGAAATGGTTGGATGATATCCGAAGGTGGAGGAACCCGATCACCACGGTTTTGGTCCACATTTTGTATCTGGTGCTTGTTTGGTACCCAGATTTGATCGTCCCAACCGGGTTCCTCTACGTGTTCTTGATTGGCGTATGGTACTATCGGTTCCGACCCAAGATACCAGCTGGTATGGACACTCGACTCTCGCAAGCCGAAGCCATCGACCCGGATGAACTTGATGAGGAATTCGACACCATACCGAGCTCAAAACCACCCGACATAGTAAGGGTCCGGTATGATCGGTTACGGATATTGGCGGCCCGGGTGCAAACGGTGTTGGGGGATTTCGCGACGCAAGGGGAGCGGGTTCAGGCGTTGGTTAGTTGGAGGGACCCGAGGGCCACAAAATTGTTCATAGGGGTGTGCTTGGCCATAACAATGGTTCTCTATGCGGTGCCACCAAAAATGGTGGCAGTGGCACTTGGGTTCTACTACTTGAGACACCCAATGTTCCGAGACCCAATGCCTCCGGCTAGCTTCAACTTCTTCAAACGCCTTCCAAGCCTTTCTGACCGGTTAATGTAGATTTTAAAAAATATATAGTTTATGATTATGATTATTTTTATTATTAGTAGTACCCAAAAAAGAAAAAAGAAAAAGAAAAAAGAAAAACAGAGATTTTTTAAAGATGAGGTGGGGTCGTCAATAAGGTTTTGCTGTGGAGTGGGAAAAAGGAGGAGAGAAAGTGGCAAGTTGTCATTATGTTATTTTTTGATTATCTTTTTTTTTTTTTTTTTAATGTTTGAATTTGATTGACTAACCATCGAGAACTTGAAATAAGAGAAAGGTAAGGGAGGCAGAAAACAGTTTTGATGGGGAGAGCAGATTTGAATGGTCTTGAAAAAGGATAATCTGAAAATGGGCAGTGGGGGTTCCACTGTAATCATGTCCCGGAAAGTGTCAACATTTGGTTTCTTTTTATGAATATATATATATATATATATATAAAAAACTCCATAAGACATTTTTTTTCTTCACTGCTTGTAAATCTCTCTCTCTCTCTCATCTACACTAGGCATCCGGTTAGAATAATAGATAGAGTTAGAATTTTGTAGGTTGGGCTTCAAAAGTGTTTTCGGTTGAAACATGAGTTGAAATTAACTGAGACGTAGAAAAAAGTGAAATTTTGAAATATGTTTGGAAAATAAATATATAATATGAATTTCGTTTAATTTTTTTTGATATTTTATATGATTAAAAAAATAATTTATTTTGATTTAAAATAAAAAAATATCTATTTTTAAAATTTAAATATGTTGAAAAAAAGGAGATATAAAGCAAAAATATAGATTTTGGGCTTGCCAAACTGCATTGTAAAAATCACTCGCGGAACACTGTTCCAAACGGCCCCTAGGTAAATGAGCTTTGCCAGGAAAATACCACTTACCAAAGGAATGTATACTCTCATCTTCTTTTTTTTTTTTTTTTTTTTTTTTTTGAGTAATGTGCTTTTTTTCTTGATCTTTATTGAAGAGGGGGCAAAAATGGATCGAGGCCCTTCTTTGTCCTCTCTTGGACTTTGGATTATTGGCCAATATAATTGCATAGTTTATTTGGTTACCTTTTACACTTTATAATTGTAAGTCCCTTATGTCGATGTAATGTTCCCCAACAACTTTAATGAACACAAAGAAATTTTTATTGGTTCACACTTGAAAACATCTAATCTCATTGACTCTTTTTCGCCACACCAACCAAACTTCTTATGCCTTACATTTACAACCATTTCGCATAACTATATTTTAACTGGCACTTTTACACATGACTTTTAAAAGATTTTAAAATACAGCGGAATGAACGCGTTTAAATTTCAAAGAATTGCTTTCCTATAAAGATGTTCTTTTGGGTTTGGAGCACAAATTAGTACACATTATGTGCCTTCAAGGACACCTAACATATTGGTTCCTCGTTTTAAGATTTTTTTTTTTTTTTTTGGGTGGTAAATGGTAATGATAGACTTTTTAAGTTTGCCACATTGTTAAAAGGTTATGTGTGGGTGAAAGAACATATCCAAACCATAATTTACATGAAAAATGTGAAACATTTTTTTTTAAGTTTTGGATAACAAACACAAACCAAGGAGTGTCATATTATGTCACTTAGGAATGGAATGAAACTCAATTAATGACCAATTCAAGGAAATACTTTGTTTTAGGGTCCATTTGGTGAATGAGTTTGAGTTGGAAATTTTAAGTTTTAATAGTAATTTTTGTTGACTTTTTAAAAAAGACAAATAACTTTTTCAAAAAAAGATAAAAACTGAAATGAAAATTTTAGTTTAAACCGGTATTTCAAACACCCCTTAAATTACAAACAATGACCCCTGGGAGGGGAAAAAATATATAATGAAAAAAAAAAAAGAGTACATAAATCTTGCATAAAGAGGAAAGTTATTTTTGTCCAAACAAAACAAAGCACCTCTGTGTCTGGTTTTGGAAAGAGAATTTGGTGCAGAAACCAATGGAAGGGTACACAAAAGGCCGTTAGGTTGGTATTAAATAAAGATGTGGATATTCATATTTCTCGCCAGAAAACTGAATCCAATCCATCAGTTTGTTAAACATTTCTTTTGTCCCATCACACACGCGTATAAAAAAGAAAGAGATGGACATGGCCAGAGGATAATAGAAAAGAGGGTTCGTTGTTGTCTGTCCAAATTACTCGACCTAGCATCATTACTACAACATTCCAGGTATTCGTCTCTCCCAAATTCCAATATTGATTGAGTTCTTTTTTTTTTTTTTTTTTTTGGTTTGGTTGAAAAGCATGTTTAAAACGACATTTCCTTTTGTCAATGGAAGTTTGTCGCTCAAGGAAGTCTAAACGACATGTTCTCTCTTGTTGTCGTCGGAGAGAAAAACGACACGTTCTTTGAAATTGCCAAGTTTGCTGTCGTCGTTACCAAAATGGCGTCTCGATTGTAGCTTAAATTTAAAAGTAACAAATCGTTTTTTGTGCAGAGTGTATTAGTTCACATTACAGGGAGTCACGGAGACTTTTCCTTTTTTTTTTTTTTTTTTTTTTAGAGATAATTCTAAATTTTTATTTTTTCAACTTTTTTTTTTTTTTACCGAGATAACCCTAAACTCCTATTTTCTTAACAATTCTAATTATTTCCGTCTAGTTCTATTAAAAAACTCACAGAATAGTTACGTGAAAATCACATTTTGTGCCTTTTGAAAAAAAAAAAAAACTCTTAAAAAGACAAAAATATACTTATTCATATAATAATATTAAAATAAAGAGAGAAGAGAAGAGAGAGGGCACTCAAAGCTCCCCATCTCTCTCTCTCCCCACCTTTCCCTCCCTCTCCCACCCCACCCCCCGTCCCCAGATCCAACGTCAAAGCCGGAGGCCCTCCCTTTCCCTCTCTCCTTTTGTAGACAATCTAAGACATAGGCTGCCCCCCACCCCCCCCCCCCCCCCTCGGGCCTGCCGTTGCAATCTAGGTTTTGTTCCCCCTATCCCCTGCCACGGCAATTTGGGTTCAGCTTCCGTCGTCGATCTGGTTTTCTCATGAAGGGACAAAGAGAGAGAGAGAATAGAGTTTAATTTTAGTTTTTTAATGATTTTATTATTTTTATTAAATTAATTATTAAAAATATCCTTACACATTAGATCACATGTATTGTACATGACTCATTCCGTTAAAAACTTAACGGTTTTAGGCGGAAATGACTATAATGGTCAATATTTTAAAAATTAAAGGTCTAGTAGGCCAAAAAATAAAATAAAATAAGGACCAAACCGTCAACTTTTAAAAAGTTTATAGATTATTTAGATCAATTAAAAAAAAAACATTTTTTCTATATCTTATTAGAAACATTTGTTGATTAGTCTTATAATTCATCGGCTCTCATGTTGAAAACGACATGTCCTTAAAATATATGAATTGCTTACTTTGGTCCAACGACGGAATTACGTTACGAGTAGTGGGGGGAACGTGCCCTCAAATGTGAAAACAAGTAGTCGCATATGTTTTTTTGACTATCAATTTTAGGAGTGCCTCTTGTGTGCTCCCACTTCTAATGGCTTCTTTTGTTGGGCTTTTGGGATAATGTATTGTCTTCTCTCTCACCTCAGCCGATAAAAGATAACAATAACAATTTATTGTTATCCTTATCAACATTTAAAAAAAAAAAAAAAAAAGTGTTTGCTCACTCATAGAAATTAGAATGGTTATATTTTTCAGTTCTCCCATATTCTAATTTTTATTTTTGTGTTTGACTTTCTTTTTTCTCCTTTCCCTCCCTTCTCTCTATTATTTTATTTTATTCTCTCTCTTTTTATTCAATTTTCGGTTTATACTGACTTTACTTTTTTCCCCCCACTTTCCTTCTATTTCATCTTCTTTCTTGTCATTTTCTTTTTCTAACATTTTTTCTCAATACTTTTATGTCAAAAGTTTATTTTTTCCCCCCAAGATTTGTTATCTTCAATAACCAACAATTAACGTGTTACGATATTTAAACTTATGTTTTTTTTTTTTCAAGGTTAAACTTATGTAATTGATAAATAATATTATAGAGATTTGTAAACTTTTTGTTTTTAAGTTTTAAAAGATTACATTTAGCATCTATACTTGTATTTATTGACTTTAAATTCATAAAACCCATCTACAATTTAAAATATTAAAACCTTTTGCATGATTTTTCTATTTTTTAATTTATAAACTTTATCCCTTATTTGTGCCTTTACTAAATCGAAATCCTGGATCTATCACTGTAATTTATCTATTATCGAAAAGTGACTATCGTTTGTAAGTTTGCAGTTAAAAAGGTTGGGGGAAGGGGGTGGCGGGTAGGAAGTAACGTCAAGCAATAATGAATTACTCGCAATATTCACAATGATTGTCTTTAGGACACATTAAAGACCAGCTGTGGGGTACACGTACCTATTTGAGACGCTGTAGGACTCGTGATTAAATAACGTAAGAGAGTGTTAGAGATACTAACTCTAATTTTAATTTTTAAGTATTAATTTATATGTCATATTTTTATTAATAGATGTAATTAATAAACATGATAATACTTTACACACTTATTAATTAAAAAAAATGACAATTCATATGTTACATCAATTGATATTTAAATTATGATTAAAATATATGTATCTAGCATTTTTCATAGTTTAAATAATATTGGTACTTAAAAGTTGCCAGAATGCATTTAGATCTTGCTCTTGGGGAAATTTCTACCGTATAGCTTGAAAAAATACATCGATAGGACATTATTTTTAAGCTATCAGATCTGTATTAGAAATTATCTGCTTTACATACTTTTAATTTTGATACAATTTTTTGACAGAGGAAACTCAACAACCAAAAAGCTCAAGAAATGGGAGAGACAGGCACAGCTGACAAGCACGATCAAGTCGAAAAGCAGCACGAAGAAAACAAGGAAGAGAAACATGAAGAGAAGAAGGAAGAAAAACATGAGGAAGGAGATGAAAAGGAAGAGAAGAAGAAGAAGAAGAAGGACAAGGAAAAGAAGAATAAGAATCCCGAGGATAAGAAGGATGCCGCCAAGCTGAAGCAGAAGCTCGAAAAGATCGAATCGAAGATTCAGGCCTTGGTCGCAAAGAAAGACGAGATCTTGAAACTTATCAAAGAAGTTGAGGAAGGTGCCACGGCCAGTGTCACCCCAAGTTAAAGGGCTAGCCTGATTTTAGCCACCTCTCAAGCTTGTCACGTTTAATTTGTTACTCAAATCACATTTTGGTCACTCAATTTCAAAACGTTTCAGATTAAGTTCGTGAACTATACAAGTTGTCTTAAATCAGTTCATTTTGTCCATCCGACTAGTAAAATCTTGACAAAAAAAGACATATGAAAAAATGTACTGTTTGCGGGGGTTAATTTTATAGTTTTACATGTTAGCGCACGATTTGTAAGAAAATCGAGATTTTGACCATCTGATGGACACAAAAACAGATTTGAGATAACTTACAAGGATCCAGGACTTGTTCTTGAACGTTTTAAAAGTGAGTGACAGAAATGGGATTTGGCCTATGGTTTGGGACCAAAAAAAAAAAAAGGAATTAAGTTAATTTAATCCTTTTAGTTATGGTTCAAATATTATGATTTTCTGACGATCTAATTACGTTTCACTTGGTGATTTTATTTTCTAAAATTCCAGTTTGTACAACTACAAACTCTTATGGGAGACTATCCAACTAATGAATTGCTATTTGCAACACTGTTCTTAGCAGAAGTCACTCACCCAAAATTCTGCATAAAGTCTGAGAGGAAGAAATAGTGCAGTGAAATGAGTTTCATCCAAATGTACCGTTTAGCCCAATTTCACCTGTTAGGCAAGGAAAAGAAATAATCTAAGCCGTTGAATTCTTTTAGCTGAAAAGTTGACCATGTAGCCCAATTTCAGCTGTTACGTGATGAAAAGAAACAGTTCGAGCCGTTAAAATTTTTTTAGCTGAAACGTCGACAACTTTTTTTTTAATGGCCGAAATCATTTCTTTTCAGCATCTAATGGCGGAAGTTTGGGATGCATGATACATTACGATTCTCGTTATGCACCATGATTTTCTCCTCATGTGTAAAAAAAAAAAGTTGACAAATGTAATTGGATCAATAGATGGGAAAACAAGTAACTGTCTCAATCAACAAATTTGAACCTTAAAAAGGGTGTTGGAAATTTCATTTTTCTAATGAAGCACCCGTGCTTTATCAGTCAGTACACTAGGAAACTTCCTCTTTGGCTGTTTCTTTCCATTCACTATAAAATCTTTACGGGACTAGATACAATTCAAGACTGGTAAAAAGAACAGATAAGTTACTTAGTTCAGTCTTCATTGTCTCTCAACGAGAAGAATGAGCAAGATCCCGGGTTCATACTTCGACATTGGCAAAAAGGCCAGAGGTTATACCAATGTTTTTTTTTTTTTCCTCTTCATGTTCATCTTCAATTTCTTGAAATGCGTATTGAATTTGATATGAATTGTTATTTTGATTAGATGTTCTTTATAAGGATTTTGCTCAGCAACCAACGACGTATGAAATGAACTACCAAACCGGCGGTTGGAGCTTTGATCTCTCCTGTAAAAGTAATCTCCCCCCTTAGTTTGATCAGGTTTACTTTTCGATTTCCTTTATTCAATGCAACCTTAACCTCTCAGTATTTTCACACACATTTTAGAACATGATGATGATCGTCTTCAAATTATGTGACGGTAACGATTTTAATCTACAATGAAATCACTTAAATAGTTTTTGCATGATCTTCTGGCTTCTCCAACCATTGCAGTTCAAGATATCGTCCCCGGACTCAGTGCCATTGTTGGACTTGTCGTACCCCATTCCGGCAAGGTACTCTTAGATTTGATGCGTCGTAAAGCTAGATCAACGAGAAATATATAATATATATATATATATATTCTGATTATTTTTTGATTTGTTGTAACATTTAACAGGTGGAAGTGCAGTACGTGCAAGACTATTTTGGAATAACAGGAGGCATTGGATTGAAAGGAGATCCTACCGGAGTTTTCAGCCCTGTTATGAACTTTTCGGGTGTCATGGGCAGCGGTATTTTCTCCTTTGGAGCTGCGCTAGCCTTTGATGTGGCAACAAGGGCATTGGACAATTTCAACACTGGCTTGAGCCTTAATGGTGACTTGCTTATTAGTTCCTTGACCATGTGAGCAATTTTTCAAAGACTAAACAGAACGGAAATATCAAGGAGATTTCTATGGTAGCATGTGAAAAAATGCCTTATTAATAGGATACAGTTCTGAATTATGAGATCATATCAGAATCATATCAGATTAAGATAAGTATGAGAATTTAACAGAATGTGATGAAGATATGACAGTTGAGAACTATCTTCTATTAGTGAGGTTTTTTTGTGTTACATTACAGCCCATTTGATCGGCTTAAGCTGAATCACCTTCTTACCATGAATTATGCAGGGACAAGCTTGACACTGTGAAAGCTTCCTGTTACTACACAGTGGATCCTTCAACAAACACCGCCATTGCAGCAGAGTTGAAGCACAGCTTTTCGACGAGCGACACTTCGCTCGCCATTGGTGCACAGCACGCTTTTGTTCCCTTGACAACGCTCAAGGGAAAAATAAACACACACGGCAAGGTTGCTGCTCTGATTCAGCAAGGTTTGGGAGACAAGTTCTTTGTGACTTTGGGTGGAGAAGTCGATTTGATGGACCATAGCAGGATTCCGAACATTGGGCTGTCCATGGCTCTGAGAGTCTAGAAATATAGTAAACGCATAATGCTTCTACAATATGGATGAAACAGCCTCTTACCAACCTTACAATGTATTCGATTCTCAGTATATATAATTATATACGTATACATATATATATATATATATATATATATAGAGAGAGAGAGATTGAGAGATACCCTAAGACTATATGTATTCGTAAACTTCAAAGTTCAAGGGCATTGTATTGTACTTTTGTTTCATAAAGCTAATGAAAAATTGAGATTGGGTCACTCTTAGGCTTGCGAAAAGTCATTCCCCTGGTCTCGGTAAAACACGGCGAGTTCTTATCGCTTATACGGGAGAAAGGGGGACCACCCTCTACGCCTAAGTATTCCTCGACGTCACAAAACCAGGGTTAGATCGCGGTTCACTGATATTCCAATGTCGCTTTAGAATGAAATACATACAAACATACATTATACATGTGTGTGTGTGTGTGAGTGTGGAGAGAGAGAGAGAGAAAGAGATGCCACAAGCCTCAAATGCGTCTGGAACTGAACCTGAAGAGATTATAACAAGAAAACTAGGCTTATATCTTCAATAAGCTTCTTAATAGAAAAAACACAAGGAGTGTAAGCAAACTAGGGTGGTATAGACATTTATATATAGCGGAAAAGCACATTATTCAAACTTTTTTTAATCAGTATATTCTTCTCTCAACTTCAATCTTCAAAGCTAAAAATCACAATAAAGCAATATGAACATATTTTTCACCAACATGAAACAAGAACTTCAAACGTATCATAACCCAAAAGAGAACACTTTGCACATCAACCATCACCATGCGTGTAAAGAGTTTTCAGAAGAGCTAGAACTACTGGTTCTGGTGAGAAGCCTGGAGAAGCCCGTCACGAATTTGAGTAGCTACGTCGCGGACAGCACCAGGTCCATGGGGGATGAACACCGCAGACGATTTTGAGGCAGCACCGATTTCCTTCATGGTGTCGAAGTACTGGGTGACAAGGACCATGTCCATGACATCCTTTGCAGTGGTCCCCGGAACATTGACAGAGAAGCCCAGCACACTGTCTCTCAGCCCATCCACGATTGCTTGACGCTGGCGAGCGATACCAAGCCCGGAGAGATACTTGGACTCAGCCTCACCCTCAGCTCGCTTAATCTGCAAGATTTTCTCGGCCTCTGCCTTTTCATTAGCAGCAACCCTCATTCTGGCAGCTGAGGAAAATACAGAAGGTGTAAGTATGTATTTCAAATGGAATTTAACATCTAGTATAAAATCCACCTCCAACTAAACCAGATAAGTTTATGAACTATACCAGCATTAATTTCATTCATTGCTCGCTTCACATGCTCATCTGGTTCAATGTCAACGATGAGTGTTTGAACGATCTCGTAGCCATAAGCAGACATGGCCTGGATGAAAATTTTGCACAAAAAGCAGCATCGTTACGAGAAAAGTATAATTAGATCCAATGGTTTTGCAATATAATATTGTAACTCCAGAAGTTACCTTCTCGAGTTCTTCCTCCACAGCTTTGGCAATTTCATTTTTCTGCTCAAAAGCATCATCCAAGTTGAGCTTTGGAACGCTGGCCCTAATCACTAGAGTGAAGGAAAAGGCAATCCAGTTAACCAACAATACCAGAAACGTATTTTTTCATGAAAATTTGGCATATCTTTATATTTTCTGCATAAACAGTGCTTAATAAGAAGTAGGATTTTTTATTTATACCATCAAAAACGTATGCCTGGATCTGGGATCTTGTGTTGCTAAGCTTGTAGAAAGCATCGTTGGCTTTGTCAGCCAGAGCACGGTATTGAATAGATGCAACAACGTTGACAAACACATTGTCCTAAAGAGAAGATGGGAATAATCACTCAGCCCTTCTTAGGGGTTGTGCGATAAAGTAATAATTGAACCAAGAACTAGAAGATATTTGATTCTCTCACTTCTTACAAAAGCCTTCACCAAGTCTTCTAAAATGCAAAAATAAATTTATATGACAAAATAACACATGAACTCCGATAGCAATTAACATCTATATTCAACAAAACCTGACCATACACACGCTCATGCTCACACCTATAAACCAAGGAAAAATGTTATGTGCCATCTCTAATGACGACCAAGGCACTAGACTAAGAAAATTGAAAACAAGATGGAAACTTTTTCTCGTTAGAAACATTTTTGAAGTTACGTGCAAATGACAATCCAGAGAAACATGCTTACAGAAATTAAAGACATGTTTTGTTTTTTCGGAAATTAAAAAACAAAGGCGAATCATGAATACGAAGCATAAACCATTCCCAATTCCAGATAGGGAAATCAACAAACCTTAGTTTTGGTCTCACAGCGCACGTCCAACTGCTGCAGACGAAGAGAGAGATGTCCAGCAAGCTGACTTCCAAGGAACCAAGGCAGGCAATGGCATCCTGGCTCAAGTACTTCCTCAAACTTGCCGAATCTCTCTTTTATAGCTACTGTGGACTGGTCAACTTGTACGCAACAGAACAAATTTCCCATCTTTTCTTCTCTGTGGTAAGAGCAATAACAGTCAATACATCATATAACTCCTTTTTTTTCACCCAACAACTGTTAAAATCAGACTATGAAATCCTCATCACAAAAGATAACGTTATTAAACGCAGTCAATCAAATCCAAACCAACTACAGATAAAAAGAGAGACAGAAAGATTAAACGACTATAAAGCAAATAGATCAGCAAGGGAAGGAGGTATTCGAAAGCAAAAACTCGAAGTATCAAGAAAAGTAGCAAAGAAAAGCCGCAACAAAGTCGCCGAAAACTATCCCAAATATTAAAACAAATCGAAAAACGTTTAACAGATTATCAAAAAGTAAGAACAAGAACGGACTAGCCCTTCAAGTTAGTTGACCTTCTTGAGGGAGAGAAACTTACAGCTAATACTAAGAGTCGAACCAAAGAAGAAGAAAGCAAGAAACAGGGCGATAGAAATGGGGTACAACACAACCCCGAACAATCCAAGTTTTATAGTCAAGTTCAACAGACAAACGAAACAATATTTAATTACTTTTCTTGATACCATTTTGAGCATAAATCAGCCACCTCATAAAAAGTCTTCGGCTCTATCAACAATTATAAAGTCAACAAACCAAAGGTCCACATCTCCAATTGTGAATCTATTTTGTGTGCTGTAAGCCTGCAAGTCACTATTTGACAGAAGCTTTCTACGAAACTTCATATCATAAACACTCTGTATAGAAACTAAAGACATTTATTGACATAAAAAAATTTTAAAAAATATATATGTATATATATACCAGGAACCATTTGATTTTTATCAAGTTCTATATATAATTCTAATTCGATATGACGGGTCGTAACAGTGTTTTACCCTACCAAGCTACCACATAATTATCCTTAAAAAAGTGTAGAAAAATAGACCTTCCAACGTGACATTCGAAGTAGAACTTTTGGCATAACTAAACTGTAAAGATCAGCCTCAGAAATACCGCACTAGGACATAGTATTAAATTAATGAATAATGTATTCAAATACAGCCTAGAGATGGCTTACAAAATCAACAACATCCAAGAACATTTTAGTAAACAATAAATAATAAAAATTATAATTAAAAAAAAAGATCCAAAAAGAAAGAACAACAACAATACAGATGATTAAAAATGCATTATAAAACTAAAATATTTATATATGTATAAATATATATATATATATATATAAATATATACCAGGGAATTCTCAGAGGGAATTAAGGAAAACTAAGAAACGACTAGTGGATCTGTTTGTTCTGTGCGTTTCTTTGATAAAAACAACTTATCTCGCTGATATTTATACCCCAAAAATGATAATAACAAAATGGGTTTTGTAGCATAAATTGGAAAATTCAACACCCAAAAGAATAATTTAGGCAACCCAGAAACAGGAAAAAAATAAAAAACAGAGAAAATAAGGTGGAAGAAAAAACAGAAAGCGCGTGCAATAAAAATTCTCGGAGAAGACGAAAAAGAAAGGAACCCACGTCGAAGAAATTCACCGGAAAATTCATTTCAACGTTAGCTTAGTTTACCTTTAGCTTTTGGAGCAAGTAATTGACCCGGTGAAGACGTCGAAGAACATCAACACCAAAATGTGCTTTCTACAAATTTGTTAGGGCTTCAAATAAAATATTTTTATTTTCTAATGCACAGTTTTTTTTTTTTTTTTTTGGGAAATGGTATGAAAGATAATTAAATATTGTTTTTTTAGAATAATTAAATATTGTAAAGTTTCCTGTTTTTGCGATATATTCAATAATCCACTAATTTAAAAAAAAAAAAAAGGTAAGTTTCCTTAAAAATAAAATAAAAAATAAATGAAAGAAAAAACTGAAATTGGGGTTCTTAAAAAAAACAAAAAAAGAAAAAAACGGAAAGTGGGTTTAAAAGGTAAACGGGTTGATCGTGGGCCCGGTCCATCAAAGTTTTGTGCGATTCATTTGCATTTACTAATGTGGGGACCACAGATTCATAAATATTTTTTTTTTTTTTTTTGTTGGTTTTGTTTTATCCTCTCTCGCTTTCTTGCTCTTACAAGCGTTTTCTTGAGACGATCGAATGTAATTATTCGTCCAGCGAGGAAAACCACATAATACAGGAGGCTTTATTTGGTTTATTAGTTAAATTTAAAAATTTTAAATTTGAGTTAAAAATTTTTAGTTTAAATTGAAAATTTTTATTAATTTTTAAAAGAAAAAATAAAATTTTTTTAAAAAAAAGATAAAAATTAAGATGAAAAAGTACATTTTACTTTGAAATGAGATAGTAAATCAAAGAAAGCCTTAGATTTCGCTTTCACACCAAAAAAAAAAAAGATATTTAAAATATTAGAGTTTACCAATCAAATAACATATTAGAGTTTACCAATTTTGTTATTTGAAATTTGATCTCATCTATAGAATGTTTTTAAGTAGGAACAGTAATGAGACGTGGTGTGTGAGATATAGTTCATATTCTTTTTATTTGTGTTAATATTTTTGTACCACCAATAATAATATAATATATATGTAATTAATATTATTTTCTAATTTATATTATATGATATTATAATTAAATATATCTTTTTAATTTTTAATTGACGTATCGTGATATTGTTCAAAGAATGTGAAGAGACATTAATGATGACATAAGAGTTGGATCCGAGTGTGTGTAGATATGTTTTCCCTCTCCACATACACACCTTTATTTTTATCGGACAATCCCCATCAAAGGTGCTGTACCCATGTCTTATCGATATATGTGTAGAGAAATTAAAAAAAAAAAAAACTCAAAACAAATTTCATTAAAGATTTTAAAAATTTTAACAACTTAATCACAAATGTAATTGAAAATTAATTAAAATCTTAAAAACAAATCCAAACTACTAGAGTCCATAAATCCAAAAAGCAAACTCAAACATTAAAGTACTTAAAAAATATATATATCTTCTTCTTGTTTGGCTATTATAAGCCTCTTTGTCGGCTTCATTGCTTGATCCCTCTTAAGCATTATAGTCGGCAAAACTTGAATCCTATGATAAGAAACAAAAAATTCGTATAGAAAATTCATATATATACATATATATACACACACAAGTAAATATATTTTTAGAACGATGATTATACACAACGAGTGTGGGTATGGGGAGCTCCTTTGACCACATCTCACACCCACGTAGGAGATTAATCTTAATAACATACATATCCTCACATCCATATACTAATTAGGGATATGTCCATGCATTCATGAATAAAGATGCTATCATTATTTTTAAAGTTTTTTTTTAGGATAATTATGACTTATTTGATTGTTGAGATTATATGAGGATTATATATATATATATATATATATATATATTATTTTGAATTAGTTGCTAGGATTAGCTTGCCAAGAACGTGGGCATGGTTTTGAATTAGGAATGGTTTAGTTTTTATATATTTTAATATTTGTATAATTATCTTTATAATTATTTAAATAGGATTAGAAAATTAGAGTTTACTATTTAAAGGCATTTTTGCTATTTTACAATAGAGTTTTTGGGTGGGGAGCATAATTGATGCATTGTTGAATCAACCCATTTTCTTTTTCTCTGTTTTTCTCTAAACCAAGTAAAAGACAAAAATGAAATATGAATTGACTTTATGATAAATTAATAAACTTAACAGTTTGCATCATTCCTTGCGTTTGCACCAACATTCCAAAATGTTTAAGAATGCGAAGGACTAGAGTGCCCTCCACATATATATTTATTTTCGCCTCTAATCATTTTTTTTTTCCTTGCAAAATCCTATTCCTCACAAAACTATAGTATGAAAACAGATTTACTCCAAATAAACAACTAATGGGTATTTTGTGGGATAAGATTTTTGGTATTCCAACAACCAAACAAACATAAGCATGATGTAACACCCATTGTCCTAAGTCAAACGTATTTATTATTTTTCATTTCTTTTAATAGATAATCGAGATTTTGATGATTTTTTTAATACAATATGGATATATGTGAAACATTATACTAGCATTTTGTATTGTCTTATTTATAATAATATAATAATTGACAATATTTATATAACGTATCAATTATTATAGGTCAGGGTGGGATTTTAGTAGGAGTGTTCATCAAATCTATCAATCCGCTCAATCCGCTCCAATATGTCAGATTGGATTGGGTTACAACACTCAAGGATTGGTAGTAAATTAGGATTTTCGCAATCCAAATGTTAAGAATTTGGTTACATATTGAGAATTTCTCAATCTGTACAATCCGTGAATCCGAACTATGCATACATGTATATATGTTTTCTCTCAAAAAAAAATTTTCAATAAATATGTATATATGTTTTCTCTCAAAATATTTTAACAAACATGTACATACATGTTGAAGTCTAATATGCTAAAATTTAGCTTATGAATATCAAAGATTTTGTAGTTAATTGTGTTATAATTGTATTGAACTATTTTATTTTTAAGTATTTCATTCCAATTGCTAGAGTCTACGGATTGAGTCTGTGAATCCAATTCGTGTAATCAGATGTTTATGGATTAGATTAAATTGAATTAAAAGTCTCACATATTAGGATTTTCTCAATCTGAATGTCATGGATTGGATTATGAATTAATGCCTAATCTGTATAATCCGATCCATGAACACCCCTAGAATTTGGGATCACAGTTAAGGTTGGGATTTGGGACTAGGACTAGACTGAATTCCAAGAGTGGGGATATGAAGCCTAATTTCTATTACATCTTTGTATGGAACACATGGAAAATAAACAAATGAAAACACTATTTGTTGATCTCATTCTTGAATTTGCCCTCCAAACCCCTACCCAAACCACAACTTCAAATCTCATAACTCGACCTCAGTCCTCAATCACTTACCATCCCCAATTCTAGGACCAAATCATAATCTCAAAACTTAACCCGTATCGATCAGAATCTATTTGGAACATCAATCGTGATTATCAAAATTGAGCTTTGGTACGTTGTTTAACTCATTAGACCTTTTATATTAGGGTGATTTGTAGGATCACTCCTTAAAAAATATATTCTTGAATCATTTTCTCAATTATAATTAATTTAAATTTGTTGATTATGAATGATTTAATTTTGAATTTTGACATGCATTGAGGTAGAGAAAGAAAGAAAAAAAAAAAAAAAAAGAACATAAATATATTTATTTGAGGTTCAACACTTGGAGGGGAAAGCATCTGACTGCCACGTGGGACGACACTCGCTTGTAGCAAAGCTCTCTACTTAAAAAATTAAAAAAAGGAAAATAAAAGAAAAACTTATGAGAAAAAAAAAAAGAAATTAATTTCAGCCTCATATAAAGCTATCGCAAATATGATTGGTAGACACAATTTGGTCGTTGGATTACACGGAATCAAGATCAGGAAAAAAAAAAAAAAAAAAAAAAAAAAACTTATGGCTTTGAATTCCCTTCACACGATCCCACGTGGCATTTCGAACCACAACAACATCAACTACACACAGTCACAGAACTTCTTCTTCTTCTTCTTCTTCTGCTTCCATGGCTCTTAACGCTTCCTCTTCCGCTTCTCTTCTCCGCAACCTTCCTCGCCATGGCCGCCACTTCTCCGCTCCACCGAGAACCTCCACCATCGTCTCCATGGCCTCCCAAAAGAAGGTACGTTTTCTATTCCTGCTAATTGAATTCAAGATTCTGTTTGGCATCCGAGAAAGCGCTAGATAATTGAGCAAAAACTTTTTTGTTTGGCCGCCGAGAAAGCACGACAAATTAACCAGTTCTTTTTTAATTTCCTTTTTGTGTGGATGTGTGTTTGAATTTTTCAGTTTGGCTGCCAGAAAGCGCGAGCAAATTGAGAGTTTATTTTAATTTTCCTTTTTTTGGTAGTGAATTGTTCTCTTTCGCTGCCAATAATTCACTATAATTCACTAGAAAATGGAGCAATTTTTCCCGTCTTTTTGGTGAATTGTTAAGTTTGGCAGCCGAGAAACGGCGGGAAAAGCGAGTAATTTTGTTCTTTTTTGGCGAATTGTGCCGTTTGGCCGCCTAGAAAGCCCCAAAAAAATGAGCATTTTTTAGTTTCCTTCATGTGTGTTGTTGTGAATTCTTCCGTTTCACTGCCGCAAAGCTTACACATTTTTTCAACCTTCCTTTTTGTAGTAGAAAAATGAGCAATTCTTCCCGTATTTTCTGGTGAATTGTTACGTTTGCCTGCATGCCTACAAAACACGGGAAAAATGGGCAATTTTATTCTTTTAATAGTTTCTGGTGACTTGTGCCGTCTGGCTGCCGAGAAAGCGCGAGAAAATGAGCAAAGTGTTCAATATATACATATCTTTCAACTTTTCTTTTTTGTACTAGAAAAAGGGGCAATTTTTCCCGTATTTCTGGTGAATTGTAAAGTTTGGCTGCTGAGAAAGCGCGGGAAAATGAGTGATTTTGTTCCCCCCAAACCATTTGGCTGCCGAGAAAGCGCAAGAAACATGAGCAAAGTGTTAAATAAAAACATATTTTTTCAACTTTCCTTTTTTGTACTAGAAAAACGAGCAGATTTTCCCATATTTCTGGTGAATTGTAACATTTGGCTGCCGAGAAAGCGCGGGAAAATGAGTAAATTTGCTCCTTTTTGTTCTGTTTGGCTGCGGAGAAAGCGCGAGAAAAATGAGCAATTCTTTTATTATTATTTTTTAATATATATATACATATATAACCGTGCAGGTGAACAAGTACGACGAGAACTGGAAGAAGGAGTGGTTCGGGGCGGGGATATTCTACGAGGGAGCGGAGGAGGTGGAGGTGGACGTGTTCAAGAAGCTGGAGAGGAAGAAGGTCCTCAGCAACGTCGAGAAGGCTGGTCTTCTATCCAAGGCGGAGGAGCTGGGCCTCACCCTCTCCTCCATCGAGAAGTTCGGCCTCTTCTCCAAGGCCGAGGACCTCGGCCTCCTCAGCCTCCTCGAGAATGCCGCCAGCTTCTCCCCCTCCGCCCTCGCCTCCGCCGCCCTCCCCGTCCTCCTCGCCGCCATCGCCGCCGTCGTCCTCATTCCCGACGACTCCGCCGCCCTTGTTGCCGTTCAGGCCGTCCTCGCCGCCGGCCTTTTGGTCGGCGCTGCCGGCCTGCTCGTTGGCTCCGTTGTCCTCGACGGTTTGCAGGAAGCTGATTGATTTTTATTTCTATTTTTATTTTTTCAAATTTTTCCAACTTTTTTTTCTTTGAATTTTAAGGAGGGGATAATAAAGATTTGGGTATTTTAATGTTGTTTGAGTGTTTACATGTAGATTATATATGTAATAGTGTTGTTTTGTTGTATTTCTTAATTTTCACCGTACAATTACAACTACAGGCTAGGGATGGCGATACGACAATACGACTCGAAAATGACACGAATTTTGTGGGTTCGGGTTGGGAAAAATCAGGGGCGGATCGTGTTCGGGTTGGGAAAAATTGACACGAACAAAAAAAAAAAAAACGTGTCGTGTTCGGGTTGGATCCTTTTTTCGTGTTAATTTCGGGTCAAGTTTGTGTCGCGGGTCAATTTCATGTCAATTTCGGATTAAATTTCGTATCAATTTCGTGTTAATTTCGTGTCGCGGGTCAATTTCGTGTCGCGGGTCAATTTCGATTCGTGTCGTGTCAACCCGTGATGGGTTCGTGTCGTGTTCGTGTCGTGGTTTCGTTGCGTGTTCGTGTCGTGTTCGGGTCGGAGAAGAAAAAAATCGACACGGTTCTAACACGACACGTGACACGAATTGCCACCCCTACTGCACGCAAGTTATTGTGGACTCTCAGATTCAATTTTGAATAACATTAACTAGTCATAATTCTATATTATACTGATTTACTTAAATTACAAAGTTTAACTCCAATTAAATTGTACTTTTCATCTCAATTTTATTTTTTTTTGAACGGTCAATAAAATTTATAACTACTTCTTAAAAAGTCAATTAAACTCAACTCAAACTAAAAAATTTCGTCTCAATTTAAACTCAACTCATTTACCAAACGGACTGTATGAACTATTAACACTTATATTTTTTACGCTTGAAAAGTTTTTAAGAGAAATCATATGCCTTTTAAGTTTTTTTTTTATCCAATCTCTCCCATAACCTTAGAAATTGATCAGCATAACGATTCTATGTTAGTGTAACTATTAAATTCCATAATTTAACAAAAAAGAGTAAGAAGTAATTTTGAAGGCTTCGGTTAGTTTTGAAATGATATTTGAAAGGAAAACTTCTCTCTCTTTTCGGATGATGAATGAGTTCAAGTATTCTAAAAAAAGAAAAAGAAAAAGAAATAGAAAGGACGTTTTAAGGGTGAGTTTGATTTCAAGCTCATCTTAAACTAAATTGTACTTTTTTCATCATGATTTTTGTCTTTTTTTGAAAAAATTTTTTATCTTTTCTGAAAATTTTTTTTTTATTTTTTTTGAAAAATTACTATTGAAACTTAAAAATCTTAAACTAAACTCATTCACCAAACACCCCCAAATGTTAATGAGGTTAATAAAACGGACAAGAATTTCATGCTCGTATTACGCATATTTCCCCCTCGTTCCCTTGTGGACAATCTTATTATCCGCTGCTAATTCACTTTTCTAGTTGTCCTACTTCGATGCTTAATTCTTCTTAATTCTAGCTCGTGGTATTTGACTAGAAAATAATTGTTAATTAATTGGTGCTCGTAAATGACTTTTAATTCAACTTGTACTCCTTTTTTTTTTTTTTTTTAAAACAAGGAAAATCAACTTTACGAATTGCAGAACAGGCAAGGAAAAAAAAAAAAAAAAGGTGGAGATGCGGGGTATCGATCCCCGTACCTCTCGCATGCTAAGCGAGCGCTCTACCATCTGAGCTACATCCCCATTGCTACAGTGGCATTTATTAAAACAAATAAAACTAAAGATTAAATCTATAATAAAATCTCATTTACATCCTTTATATAGGTAAAACTCATTTTTAAACCGTTAATATGTAATAAAACAGCTGATATATTACTCGTATATGATAGTTATAATACATCTTTAACTCAAATTAATATAAACTAAAAAATTTAAAAATAATATATAAAAAAATAAATTAAAAAAAAATGGGTAAAACACTCATTCCCTCCTTGGCGGCCAGCGAGGCTCTTTGGCCGACGACCCCCCATCGACAAGTGCCCCCCACCCGACCCCCCCGTGCTCGGAACCTAGATCTGGTCTGAAGGGGGCGTCGGCGTTGGGGGGGCTCCTTGGCATCTTCGTTGGCAGGGGAAAGAGGGCTGTCGATTTACTGGTTAAGAAACTCGTTTTTTTTTTTTTTAATTTTTTTGAATTTCTATTTTTTTATTTTTAATATATAATATTATGAGTTAAGATACATTATAATTATAATACACAAGTACCATCTCAACCATTCAATTAAATTAAGACAGTTTAAAAATGACCTCTATCAAATCGGATATAAAAAAAGAGCTCTACTATATCTTTAATCAAAACTGAAATGATAAAACCAAAAAAACTGAATTTTTAGTTATTTTAAGGGGTGTTTGGTTCAGAGGTTCATCTCCGTTCCAACTCAAATTTTTTTTGTCTTTTCCCAAAAAGTTTTTGTCTTTTTTCCAAAAAGTTTTTTGTCTTTTCTGAAAATTCAAAAAAATTTACTATTACAACTAAAATATTTCAACTCAAACTAGAACCAAACACCCCCTTAGAGAGAGACTTTGATAGAGTCTTTTACGATTCAATGATAAATACTTATTGTTGCTTTGACATAGTTGTAGTCTAGTCGCTAGAGTGGCAGATCTACACTCATGGGCGTCTAAAAATTCTTTTTAGCTTTAAAAAAAAAAAAAAAAAAGCTTTAGCAGGAAGCTGCAGATTTCCATTGACACTACCATCTGTCTCCTCGCCGTCGTAGATCTCGCCGGCCACCTCTGTGAGAATGATTGTAATCTCATCGGGCACTCTCCAACGTGCGATTCGGTGATCAGAGGATGTCCTAATCCAGATCTGCTGCAGAGGCCGTCGCCGGAGAAGACGACGAGCTCAGAGTGCCCACGACTACTAGAACAAATGACCTGCGTTCTCAATCGTTCTCAATTGCAATTTCCTTGATTTCTTGTTAGTTTCCTGCTCTAAAATCCACACACACACACACACATATATATATTTTTTTTCGAGTTTCTTGGTTTCAGAAAGTATCTTGCTTTTTTTTTTATTCTTCCAAAATAAATATATCCAAAGAAGCTTATGAGATAATTAATTTGGACTACTTGGTTCAATTTAATCTGTGAACATGCAAAACTAGAAAATGGGTGTTATTGAGAAAACTAAAGAACGAGGAGAGAGAAAGAAGAAAGAGATAATGTCTTGAGTCTAGAGAGAGAGTGTGTGTGTGAAAATTGGAAAGAGAAAGGACAAAGAGATTTTAAAACTGGTTTTATGGACTGAAGACGAAAGGAAGGAAAATGTTGGTGTTTTGGCTAGGGCCTGGGAAGATGGAAGTCGATACGAAAATGCAGATGGGTTTGGCTGGGTATGTGAGTTTTTGGTGACTTCGTGGAGGAAGACGAAGACCCATCAAGTTTTTGCCTTCTTCAGATTTTTTTTTTTTTTTTTTTAATTTCTAAGTTCATAATACTATGAGCTAATATACACTTTAGGTATCATACACATACACAATCTTAGCTAGACGATTACATCTTCATGGCCTAAAAATAGACTCTATCAGTAATTATACTCAAAGAGGTTTTACTACATATTCTCCTATTTTAAAAGGAAAGATTGGGATATAACTCCTTTTATATATTCTACCGGTATAACTTATTTTATAAACCGTTTGATGTATTTTAATAGTTTAGATCTTGTTTATGCATAATAACTACAATGCACGTCAACTCATAGAATTATAGACTAAGAAATTAAAAAAAATTCAATGGAAAAAAAAAAAAAAAAAAACCTCCCAACAACTCCACCGGAATCCCCTCCCCCCCCCCCCTAACCGACCTTCCACTACCGCCCCCGCCTCCTGCCTCTGGAGAGCTTCGGGAACCATTGGCCTCAGATCTGCAATCCTCCCTCCCCCAGAAATCGCCTTCTCCCAAGCAACCAACTCCCCCCCCTCCAAGCCTCCACTGGCCCCTAATCCCCAGCATCTTTCCACTGTCCCCGGTGACCTTCCAACCCTTGTGGCCGTTCAGGCCCCACCGGTGGCCCTTTTAAAATTGTTATATTTTCAATTTTAATTTTTAATTAAAAAAAATAAAAGAGGGAGTTCAATTTTTTATTTTATTTTTTATGATCCTATAGATCAATGCTCATTTTAGTTATTGTACACCCTTAATATCTTGTCCATTAGATTTAATTTCAACGGTCTCAGATGAAACTCTACCGGTAGGGTATATAAAAAAGGTTTTACCATATATTCTCTCTATTTTAAATCTACCCCAAGAATTTTATAATTTTTACAACTTGACCCCATTAAAAGATAAAAAAAAATTCTTAAATACGTCTTATTTTATCTCTACTAAAAACAAAAAATTCTTATATACTCCCTATTAAAATTAATTTTATGTTTATTATTTTATTGTTTTACCCCATTAAAATTTATTTTATCTTAAAAAAAAGTTTAATATACATCCCCGCTAAAATATATTTCTCACTCCACCTAATTAGTGTCAACCGTCAAGTGACAGGAAGAAAGTGTTGAAGTTCAATTTCTGTCGAGAACTGAGACCCACTACCTATTCCACAGTGAAATGCCAATTTCTAAGTACCAAATCCCAAATTGGAGCTTCTTCAGATGGGCCTTAACTTTTGTGATGTCTTGCCTGTTCTTGAAGCAATTTCTATTACACAAAAAGGTCTCTCTCAGGCCTGCCCTAATTTTTAATATCTTTTCGTCGTTTTCATATTCCACCACTTGCTAGTTGTCCCTCATGCATTGAAAAGGAAAACCCATGTTTGCTTATTTCTATTTAGTTTCCCATTAAGTTGGGTTAATGGGAATTCGCTGGTGCAAACGGAACAATCTCATTGACGTTAATCAGAGCTTTTTTAAGTTGTTTTTATCTCTCTTTTTCTGTCCCCTAACTACCTTTTGCATGATTTGTGTGCTTAGCAATCCTTTGGAGGTAAAAGTCCAAGGCAAATAGAGACTCAAAAACTCAAAAAAAGACATTATAAGACGGTCATTTCACACTCGACTCTACGGAAATATAGACTTCAAAACCCCTCCCGAGTCCCCCCAACAACAATGAATGTTACATTAGAAAGTTAAACTACTATTAGGCCGAACCAAATGAAGCATATATTCTAATAATAAAGGCCAAAACCTTTTTTAGGTTTATGACTCTAGACCTCTTCTTACACAATACTGACTGAATTGGTAACAAGAAATCTCTCTCTCTCTCTCTCTCTCTCTCTCTCTCTATATATATATATATATATAGAGCTACATTCCACTTAATAGCAGCCTAATTATGGAATAATTAATTCACTCAATTACAGTGTCTAATCTAATACTCCAACCTAGTTGATCTATACTTGTAACGAACAGCCCAGAAGAGATAGTGCAAGAAGTTGAGTCCACTGAGAATGCACATCAACCAGTAAAACCTCTCAAGGTGGTACTGATTCAAGTTGCCACCAGAGAGCCAAGGAGTGTGCCGATAAGCGCCCGTGACACCGTTCACTATCGTCACAAGAACCGAGCTGAGATAGTACCCCATGGCCAGTGACGCCCAAGAGAGGGCAGTGGCCAGAGATCTCATGCTCAAAGGAGCTTCCGTGAAAAAGAACTCCATCATCCCGGCCAGTGTGAAGAGGTCAGCTGACCCCAAGAACAAGTACTGCAAGGCCAGCCAAAGGAATGTGATCGGTAAAGGCTCGTGATGAGTTGACGAGTCTAGTAGCCCGTGTTTGGCCGCCACATTTTTGCGCTTGGTCTCCACTAGTGCAGCCACCGCCATGGCCACAATGGACAGGGCCAGCCCTGTCCCAATCCTTCTCAAATGAGTGATTCCCGTTTCGGTTTTTGTCACCTTTCTCGCGAAGGGAACGACGATGTGGTTGTACAACGGGGCCATGATCATGATGAAGAGGACAGGGAAGACGGGGAGAGAGGCCGGTGGGACCTTTAGTGAGCCTAGCTTGGTGTTCATTGTGGCGGCTTGTTGGACCGAAAAGGTGGAGAGCTGAGCTAGGCAACAGTTTAGCATTATGCTCGACATGAATATCGGTAGGATTTTCACCACCATCTTGACCTCTTCCACTTGTTTGACACTGCATTGCAGCTCCGGATGAGCAGGCTTGTTACTCAGTGCCCAGTTGAGGAAACCGAGACTCTGTGTTTGGGCTGGAGTTGACATGTTTTCATTGGAATTCTGATCTTCTCCGTCCCTCATTTCAGTTGCGTAAGACGGGCTTGTGCTCATGCTCGTGACGGCATTGTTTGAACTTCTGGAGTTGAAGGAATTGCATATTGCTGCAGCCAAAACCTGTTTGATAAAAAAAAAAAGACCAAGTTATATTTTGTTTAGCCAGTCTTAAAGTTACAAAAATGTGGTGCCCTTTTTGGTGATTTTACCTTTAACATGGTGGTGATGGTGCTTCCTGTGGGGAGTTTGGTCCGGTAGAATGGAGAGCCAAGGAGGAAGACCGGAATGGAGATAAGTATCGTTGCGGTGGAGACACCGAAACCCCATTGCCAGCCTTTGTTGTCTTCGATCCAAACGACGAATGTCACCGCAATTAGAGCCCCGCAGGAGAGGCAGAAGATATAGTAGTTGAAGAATGAAGATCTCTGCTTCCTTCCTTGCGGGGTCGTTTCGTCGAATTGTTGAGCGCCATGTGGGGGAAGTGATCCTTTGATTCCACCAACTCCAAGTGCCACCAAATACAAGCCTGCATACAACATCACTTCTTTCCAGCCTCCAACTTCCTGGCAAGTAGTAACTGAATGGCAGTTTGGGGGCTTCAAAGACGGTTTTTGAGCTTGAATTGTGAGTATTAGTAGACCCTGTACAACATTATAGTATTGAAAAATCATACATAACTTTTTTACCATGTTATCTCTTTCAAAAGAGTATTTTTCTTGTCTCGTTGGTGTTAGTTTACTTTATCAATCTATCCCAAAAGCTTAAGCTATTAACAACTAGGACGATAAATAGTTTTATATTTTATAACGCCCCCATGTGCAGGGCAAACAAAGAGTAATTGTGCAGATAAATATTAAATTACATAAAAAACCCGACTTATGATGATATGAAAGGAGATAAAGAATGCAATTCAGGACCTCCCAAAAGCTAAAGCTGTTAGAAAGTGAGGCAACAGTATTTTTATTATTTAACGGTTGGGATTGCTGAAGATCTTTAATTCATGTTTGTCTTTGTCCAACTGATCATTTGGCTTTAACCTAAGATTTCGTTTTCTATTTTCCCTGTGGTCACCGTTATTGGGCTGTCTATTATGCAGTAAAAGAGAACACTTGAACAGAAAATCCGTGAAAATGATGGAATTCCCACATGTGGGCGTAGAAAGGCGCAACCCTGAATTTTTATTGGACAATTCTAACATCTACTCTCTCTCTCTCTCTCTCTCTCTCGCTTTTTTTTCCCCCCTCTAATTCTCATATTAATATTTGGCCTTATTCAATAGGTACCTATATTAGTGCTGAATATGTTATCAGGTGGGGCTGGTTTTGTACCATTATTTCAACCATGGAATTGGCGTAAGCCAATGCATGTTGGACTTTATTATTGGCTAATTCTCATTATATGACCCCACAAATTATTCTGAAATGAGTCCTACCACATGTGGCCTATACATGCTAATGTGGCCGACTAGATGGTATTCATTTTATTTTTGTTATTATTTTTATTTTTTCAACTTGGATTTGAAACATGACTAATTCAAAAACTATGCTTGATATTTCTAGGAACTCTATTCTCTTGTGTATGTAAAGGGCAAAACGTGGGGGAACTTAAAAAGGTTCAGATGAAAAATGACAGTCATGTTGGTAACAGAAGCCTAAATATTTGCTTGACAGTACTCACCATGAACTCAATTGATGCACTTATCAAGTAGATGGTGTAAGTGGTGAGGAAAGCGTCGGCGAGAAAGCCGCCGAGGAGAGCGAGGAGGAAGGCGGTTCCCATGAAATTGGTCACCATGGTGGCAGCAGTGGAAGGAGAGAAGTGCATGAATCTTGACAGGTACAGCACAAGGTTGCTTGCATTTGCCAAGAATGCTAGGTTCTCCAATATCTCCACAGCTAAGATATTGCAACATAACAAGTGAATATTTATATATATGTATGTATATTTATACACAAATATAGACATAAAAAAGGTTTACTAACCTAACACGAAGGAGGCAGCAACCAGGCCTCCATGATGGCCTTTTAAGGCAGGTCTGTTCTTCCAATCTACAAAGCCTTCCCATGTGTTTAACTGCTGTGCTTCCTCCTACAAAATTGCCAAATGAAATAAATAAATAAATGAAGGAAATAAATTTATGTACTACGAAAAAACACAATCAAAATTATTCTAGAAAGCGTAACCCACCATTTCTTGTAATGCCCGTAGTGGTTTTTGGGGAGCTACTGAACTGGTGGAAGGAGAATTTGGTTTGATTAAATCAGATTGAGTTGGAAATTGAGTCATATATTCATAGGCCAAGAAAATGGTGGTCCAAACATGGAAGAATGGTCTAGACCCCACGACATTAACTACTCATGCTACAAGTCCCTTTTAACCTTAAAATCAGTCCCCACTCTTGACAGTTTTTCCTTACTACTCAAAATTTTGAGAGATAAATATATATATATATATATGTATGTGTATATATATATATATAGGCATGTGCTAGCATCCTTCATGAAGGACGTTCTTCACCAACGTGTGTTATTTTTTAATTAAAAAATGGAAAGTAATTTTGAGTAAAAGCTATTAATATTTGATAGTGATGTTAGATTAATTTATGTAAACCATTCTGCTACCCGGTGGGGTAGGTAAATAGCAGTGCTTGACCGGTTAATTCAATGAATTAATCTATTATTGAAGGCTGAAGTAGTAATTTCACAAGTATTTTTTTATTTGTTTTATGGAATGAATGTCTATGTTTCCGAATGATAACATAATATAAATTTGTAATAGAATAACATTTAGATAAAACAACCATAACATTAATTTTTTTTTTTTAACGAAATAGGTGATATATGATTAATATGAAGAAAAATATCTAACAAAAGTATAATGGATTTAGTTATACACCATTTAATTAAAAAATTAAAAATGGTGAATCGGTCTTCTTTTGTATAATAAGATATATAAGTTCAACTAAAAATATGAATTATTTATTCAATCTATTTCTCCGGAAAGATTTTTTTTTTTAATGTTTCATTTGGAACTCAGGTTCCAATGTAACAATGCAACCTTTTTTTGTTTTTTGTTTTTGTTTTCTCCTAAAGAGTCAACATATTAAATTTCTTAACTAATTTTTAAAACATCAACCGATTCAAACCTTAAAATTTCCTAATCAAACTAGTATTTCAAACACACCTTAAATAACAAGAAATACGCGAGATTTGTCTTAACAAGAAATAGAAGAATTGAAGTCATCTGATTAGTGTATGGAACATCATTAATAAGAAACGAGTTCACGCTTGATAACAAAATTAAGTAGATAGTTGAAGTCATCTAATTAGTCTTAAATAACAAGAATTGAAGTCATCTAATTAGTGTATGGAACAAGAAATAACAAGAAATATGCGAGATTTGTCTTAACAAGAAATAGAAGAATTGAAGTCATCTAATTAGTGTATGGAACATCATTAATAAGAAACGAGTTCACACTTGATAACAAAATTAAGTAGATAGTTGTAATTAATTCAAGAGTATAGATTTCAAACAAAAGAGTATTACTGCAATATAGTAATAAAAATTTAAAGAACATGAGTGTAAAATTTTCTCTAAAAATTTATTCAAACACTCTGAAAAATAGCAAGATATGATTTGTCGAACGTGTCCTTAACACCAGACAGATATGGTTTTAAAATCTTTCTCATGTATTTGTTTAGTTGAAGTCTTCCTCTTGTACTGGAAATGGAGTTATAGATGATTTGATTCATTTTATCATATATGCAATATTTTATTCGTAAAATTGAAAAAATGAAATTGTGGGTTTATTTGCTTCATTAGTTCAATTCAACTCTAACCATACTGTTTTTTGTCTTTTTCTCAAAAAAAAAATTTTTTTTTCCCAAAAAGTTTTTTGTCTTTTCTGAAAATTCAAAAAAATTTACTATTACAATTAAATATTTCAATTCAAACTAACCAACCAAACACACACTCTATTATGAAAAAAAAAGTTACTAAGCATTAGAAAGAGAAACATTAATTGAGCCCACTATTCCATGATTCACAAGCTTTTCCTCAATTATAGTTTGGTGCTTTCTACACCCACTGGATTGCTTATTTAACATGCTTTTAGTTAGGGGTGGCAATTCGTGTCATGTTCGGGTCCACGGGTCCAACCCGAACCCGACCCGTTCTTTTCGTGTCAATTTCGGGTGACCCGAATTTGACCCGTTCACTATTCGTGTCGTTTTCGATTCGCAAAATTCGTGTCGTTTTCGATTCGTGTCATCGTGTTGCGACGCATATTGCCATTCGTGTCGTGTTCGGGTCGTGTTCGGTCCAACCCGAACACGACCCATTCTTTTTCGTGTCAATTTCGGGTGACCCGAATTTGACCCGTTCACTATTCGTGTCGTTTTCGATTCGCAAAATTCGTGTCGTTTTCGATTCGTGTCGTCGTGTTGCGACCCGTATTGCCACCCCTACTTTTAGTTATCTAAGTTTCAAATATTTGACTATACCCTTCAAACAATCCTCACCATTCAAAATGATCTTAATGGCTCAAATCAAAAGTGAAGGACCGTCCTTCTTTTTTCTAATGATGGACAATAGACATACCCAATATCTGTTTATCCACTAAGGTTTTGGGTGATCAAATGGAAAACTAAATCATAAAACTAGGCACTAGCAAAAGCATTTGGACTTCTAGTTTGTTCTAATTTTCGTCAATTTTTTTTGATGTTTCTTCTTGGTAGGTTGGTTTACTAGAGATGTATAGTGATAGGAATAGGAATATATATATATATATATATATAAATACACACACACATGTAAATATGGTTTTAAGTTGATTTATAATTTATACAGGTGTAAAGAGCTGATATTAGGAGTTCAAGAAATAATGTTTTGAGAATTTGGAATCAGATTTGGAATTGGATAACTACTCATGGCATATGTTGTGCTTGTCAAGATTGCTGAAGTGGCAGGGAAAATGGGTTTGATTCCAAAGTGAGATGTCAAACCGAGAGATGCAAGTGGGCTGAACTATTAAATGCGGTCGAATTGGCATGATGCATGCTTAGAGGGAAGGTAAAGTTAGAGGTTAGCTTTTAAGGGATGGCCCACAAACCACGCTTCCTCGTTCTAATGACCATGCATCTAAAAAAAGTTAAGACCGTCTTCGTTATATGTCAATGTCAATGTTATATTTGATGTAAAAATATAAACAAGGCATATTTGATGATACGTTGTTTTATTTTGTACTCCAATGGCAATTAAATGGCATGCATCATGTACCAAATTTAATGTTAATTATGCAATGATAGAGGGGGCTAGGGCCCGAGGGGTGAAATTTCCACAAAAGCCCCCGTAAAAGGAATGATTTTACCATAATGACCCCTAATTAGATATTATATAATTATCGGCTCTCGCTGATAAAATGTTTTGGCTTCGTCACTGTAAAGATGGTATTGTATTGGAGAGAGATTTTCTTATCGAAATGTCGAATTTTGACATTGGCACGGACATTTTGCATTGCGTTCGGAGATGTCCTTATAGATCAACGTCTTTATCGCTGGCTATATGTTAAATACATGTCACTTTCTTCTTCCTGTTCTGACCCGTCCTAATTGCTAGTCCCCTGCTCGCAATTATCAAGGGGTGTGTCCTTAATCTGTTGGGCTTCCTATATCATGACAAAAGCTTTCAAATTTTTCATGTCCTATTTTCCCTTTTTAATGAGCTTCCAACTTGGTACTGAATGTGACTTCTTCTATTTTGCTAGAGACTTCTTAGTGGCCCATTCATGCTCATGCCGTGGCCGGCAAGTGTCGGTTCTCGATCTGGGCCACCTGAAATTTTTTTTTTTTCCTATTTTTGGCTGATCATTTTGTTGTGTGGATGTGATCAAAGGATTCTAGATTGGTTTTCATGTGCGTGCTTGGTCTAAAAGATTTCCAACTTACGTGGTTTGGAGGCCTTTTGGAAAAAGGGTCCTCCCAGTCCAGCATTTACTTCCAATGCACCGTCACTATTTCAAATAAGAGCGGAACCGTGGTTATACGGGGACTTCCATCTCCAGTGAACTTTTTTTTTTTTTTTTCCAATTTTATCTCTAAAAAATTTATAATTGATTACCCTTAGATAAACACTCTTAAAAACTTCAATTTTTAATATTTAATCCTACTGAAATAATAAACTGGTTGTGTCGTTAATCTTCAAACTATAGAGTTTCCCATCTGTTGAATTTGATCCACAGTGAAAAATGTTGGAATAAAAATAAGATTACCAAAAATAATAATAATAATTAAAAATAAAAATAAAATAAAATAAATAAATAAAAGGAAAGGAAAGGAAAGGGAGTTATCAGTATGAAGTTTTGTCTGATACTTATGAGAAGTTGCAATAGAGGATAGGGAAAGACCACTTGTCTTTATTACCTAGGAGATTAAGATGAAATGAAGAAATTTGATTGGATTAGTTTTTTTTTTTTTTTTTTTAAATTTATTTTCCTAAAGGGATAAATATGAGAAAAGAAGAAAAACCAAAGATGGGTTCTAGTAACTGCTCTAATTTTAAGTGTTGTCACTCTCTCTTCTAATTTTGTTTTTCATAATCAGGAAATGCGATAAGAATTTTTTTCACACTCATTTCAACATCATTTTCAAAGGGTATAAAACTAATATTCTAATTCTCCAATATTCTTCAAGAAAGTAGCTTAAGGTAGGCTCTTCTGGATTGTGTCTCTCTCATGTAGAATTTTTATCACTTTGGCTTAAAGCTATATATACTGGTATCATGTAGATCATTATAGTTAAAAGTCTTGAAATTATTTATGAAATTATATCAGATAATGTTTTTTTCTTTTTAAAGAATCAGATACTGTTGTCATTTATTTAGAGTGTCGAGCACGTCGGTAGCAGTTTTTGTAAATCGAGAAGATTCTCTCAGTGAAATAAGCTCATCTTCTGGATTAAGAACGTGAAGTAAAAGAATAAAACTGCGTTATAATCCTCATGAAAAACTTGGCTAAAGAATGAACTGCATTATAATTCTGGTGAAAAACTTGGCTGGTTAAATAACTAGATATATCCAACGACAAAACATCAAAATTAGAACCAAAAATATATATATATATGGGGTCGTAACTGGGGGAAAAAGCCACCTTTAAAACAGTCATTTTCTATAGTAATGAACCAAAGACGAGGCTGACGTTCATAGATAAAGAGGGTCTTCCACCACTAACTTTATTCATGACTGTCCTTCTTTATGATACATATATATACATATATATATATATATAATACAATGTGTAATATCATTTTTGTTCTAGGTAATAATAACATTGCAAAAATATAAAGGAGTAATTGTAAGTATAACTCAACAACAATTTTACATTTGACCCTATTATAAGATATAAAATATAAAATCATCCCACGTTCAGAAAAGAAAAAAGTAACACCAAGCACTCATTTTTTTTTTTTTTAACTTAAAGATAGATCAGGAATTGAACTCTATATCTTGTTGTGGGAATCAAGTATGAAATTGCCATTTGGGGCCTGTTTGGGGTGATGTTTGGAGACAATATCTTGGAAGTTGAAAATGACTTGAGTTTTGAAAATATAGGTTTAATGAAAATAAACTCTTTGAAGTAAAAAAGTGTAAAAGCTTAAAGAAGTCTAAAAGCTATTTTGTCCAATCCATGATTTTGAACTTGATGATACATACCAATTACCTTACTATTTGGTCCAAAATTTTGCAAGATAAATCATACAACATGTTATATAACCTAGTTATATATATATATGTAAGATTTGTCTATCATCTTTATTCATGACGACCCTCCACTATAATATATATATATATATGGTTATAAATATAACTTAATATTAATTTCATATTAAATCTATTATAAAATATAAAGTCAAAATTTTTACCTACGTTTTAAAATTATAATAATACCAAGAATTTTTTTTTAAATAAAATCACCAAAAGATTCTAGTTATCTTAAACTATTTTACAACCTTTTCAATATTATTGTTATGAATAAATATTATGCTATAAAATTCAAAATAAAATAAATAACATAAATTTCATGTTGTTTTCTTTTCCAAGAACTAATAGATATCACTGCAGGAAGAAACCAACTTCAATATTCGATCTTTTTAAAATATGTCTCCACCTGCCAACAATTGGGAAAGAAAAAGGATGGCCAAACCAAGGATTATTTTGTCAACCTAATTTATAGCTCTCCAATTGGCTTTTCCAAAAGGGGTGTTCCAGGTCCTAGAATCAGCCACATGGTAATTTGGTGAAGTCCCTAGCCCAAGGCAAATCTGCTCTCTGTAGGCTTACTATTTGTACGGCCCCATTTGAGACGATATTTTCAAAGCGTAAAACACCATTTAGATTTTAAAATCTTAATTTTATACCGGACCTAGTGAGATGTTCCTCAATGGAGATGAGGATGGAGTGCTGGTTGCTTCGTAGCTGGATGACTTGGAAGAGAGAGATAGGGAATGAATGGGGTGGACTTGAATTTTATCTGGCAATTGGAATCCCGATATGGAGAACTTCAATATGCCGTGGATCTGGAGGAGAGAGAATGTGAATGAAAGAGATGGCTCAGTGCGGCACAGCACGTTTGTTGATGCCAGGGATAAAGACATTAGAAAAGCTGGTTCCTCGCCGGGAGAGAGTAGAGCCTTGAAGTGCTTATAGAAGTTTTTAAAAACCGATGAGCTATGGGAGACATAAAGGATTTTTTTCTTTTTAATTTTCAAAAACTTCAAATTTTAAAACTCTACAACATTCTCATTTCAAATCGAAATAATATTTTTTTATGTTAAAATACTCATAATAATAAGACGAACAAGACAATATATATTTTATATGTTTTTTTCTAACACATATTAAATTTTTACATTGTTTTTTATATCAGATAATTTTTCTAAAAGTTTTCCCTCTAAACATACATATCTAACCCAATATTTAAAATATCATCTCTAAATATTTCCAAAGAGGCCCGTAATTTGCATACCAATAATAAATAAAGTTGTCTCTTTCAGTATTTCCCTGAAAAGTTCAACAGTCAAAAGCGACATAGGATGTTTTGGCAACACGAAAACAAACAACCAAAAAAAGGTGCAAATTTCTTTCATTTTTTAAAAAAAGTATTTTATGTGAGTATACTTTTGTGTTTCTTAAAAAATTAATTACCGTTTGTTAATTATCACTATTAATATTTAATCCGCTACAAAATGTCATCTATGTTGTATGGATCTTTGTGTCATTCTCTGTATTTGCTAGAGTGAATTAACATATAAATATATAATTAGTGAATAAAATGCAATTACATGCTCTCATGCATTGCTCTTTATTATGTTTTATTATTATTATTATTATTTTTGGAAGTGCTCTTTAATATATTTAAAGAGTTCAAAGATAACGAAACCCGATTTAATTGACACTGGGCTAAACCAGTCGGCCCAAATCCATGTTTTAAAGCCCAACAACTAGGCCACAAATCTACGCACGTGACGAGAGTTACAACTCTGAAGAAATGCCTCCTCCTCGTACTTCTTCTATCCAATTGTCATCCATGAATTTGGATTGATTTTCTCTCGTTAAGATAAAATAAAATTGTATTACTTTAGCATAAAGATTTTATAACAATTAGAATTTGGATATTCGTTAAAAAGAAAGGTTATTCACCGAGGATCTTCACTAAACAATTATAACTAATTAAATGGAATAATGCTCAACTCATAATTGGTAAAATCGTAGGTTCAATTCTTATCCGATAGCAGACGCACGCAACCTGTTATGCCAAAAATGAGAGAAATCTCATCCCCTCTTTCCTTTTTTATGCCCCCACGTCATCATACGGGGACGTGTAAAAATATGGATCCTATTAACTTGTTCCAACTTAGTATAATCTCATGAGCCTAGTCTTTCTATACACGTATTCTGTTATGCTAAAAATGAAAGAAATCCCATCGCCCCTTTCCTGCTTTACGCCCCCACATCGCTAAATGAGGGATGTAAAAAAGAGGATCTTATCAACTTGTCTAACTTAGGATGATACGCTCATGAGTCAAGTCTTTTTTCACTATCTAGAAATGATAAATTTATCTTTTTATCTAATTACCACTCGTTCTTTTTCTTCTATCATAATCGTTATATGAAATTTAGTTATTTATCTTTTCATATGCAAAAACTTTACGAGTATGAGATTTTTTTGTTTGTTTAGTCTTATACATCTCCAACAACTTCATGAAAATGACATTATTTATTTATTTATTTATTTATTTTGGTTGAGTCTTATACATCTCCATTAATATAAATAACAAAAATTTCTCGGAATTTATAAACATATTTTTGAAAAAAAAAATTACACATCTTATTATAGGCGAGGTCGGTCGAGTTTGTATTCTCTATTTGTTTATTTAATGAAGAGGTTGACTTCAGCAATAGCACATGCATAGAAGACCCTTTTTTATTTTTTATTTTTTGGGAAAATATAGAAGACAATTTTGCAACGAGTAAAGCAGCAAGCGTGCTTTCACATTGACATAGAATCTTAGCCTCTATTTAGTAAGTTAATTGAAGATAAAATTTTTAAGTTAAAATTAGTTTATTTTTTAAAAATTAATTATAAATTTTGTTGACTTTTCAAAAAAAAAATTAAGATGAAAAAATACAATTTAGTTAGAGCTGAACTTAACCACCAAACAAAAGCTTAATATTGAGGAAAAAAAATACATGTAGGTAATTTAAATAACCTTTTTTTTTTATTATAGTATGTTTAACTTAAAAACGATGCAGTAATAATTGCTCACTAAATTATACTATAAGATGTAAAATTCGAATCCCCTACTCTAACTTTAAAAAAAAAAATTTTAAATAATGAATTTAATTATTACGATAGAGTTCCAATCTTTGTAGCTTCTTTAATCTTTGACCGATTAGGCCCGCAAGCAGCTTTATATTAAATAAAAAAATATACGTAGAGATGTTAGAGAAATTACACGATATGACATGTTAATAAAAGTCAAAATTAAAACGTAACTATAGTTTTAAAATATTTTTCATATTATGTAATTATCATAATGATATAATATTTTATGCTACTAAACTTTTAGTTAATTTATAAATTTTTAGATAAAATACTTCGATAATTTATTTTATTTATGGTTATAGATATAATCTAATTAAAATTTTTTTTTCATCAGGCTTCATGAAGAGATATAGAATTCGAATCGGCCACAAAAAAAAATATAAAATATAAAACAAAATAATTTTCTATATTCTATATGTTTAATTCCAGATATTAATGTGATTTATCGACAATCTGCCAAGTTCGGCACAAATTGGGGCCTGGGTCGGGACGAGGGACGAAGCCACGCGTGGGCTTAGGTCTGTAGGTCCGAAAAAAAAAAAAAAAAAGATGGGCGACAAGGTGGGCCCATTGTCACATTGACGTGGCCCATTAATAACCCCACAACATTGGGAATTGAGCCGCTGTGACTGGGAACCCAAATCTGATCAGCACAGTGAGTTAGAGGTGCCATGGACATAGACAATGAGACAAAATTATGAAAACAACCTCTTAAATAAATATATTTTTGCTTTTTTTAATAATCTATTTGCAATTTTATTTTACTTTTTTTTTAAGGTGGATTTGGATCTTTTAGGTCTACAGTAAAAAAAAAAATAAGGATCTATTTAGCCCCCGTTTGTTCATTGGTCTGTTTCAAACTTTTCATCTTAGTTTCTGTCTTTTTCTGAAAAAGTTTTTTGTCTTTTCTGAAAAGTCAACAAAAATTACTATTTAAACTTAAAATTTCAACTCAAACTGGTGAACCAAACGGACCCTTAGTAAATAAATTTGAGTTGAAAATTTTTATTGACTTTTAAGAAAAGAAAAAAAAAATTTCAAAAAAAAACAAAAAGTTTTTCAAAAAAAGATAAAAACTGAGATAAAAAATTACAGTTTGAGTTAAATTATCAAACGATACCTAAGAATTTGTTTAGTACGTTAGTTTGAGTTGAGATTTTTTAATTATAACAGTAATTTTTGTTGATTTTTTATATAAGACACAAAATTTTTTTTAAAAAGATAAAAAAAATTTTAAGAAAAAGATAAAAAAAATCAATTTAAATTAATAGTTTAAATTAACGCAGCAAACATGTACTAAAATTAATATTGTTAAATTACGAGGGTAAATTTATACGTGTCTTTTTAAAAGACAATCCTATAAATCTAATCACCTGAGAGCGAGCGAGTCATCTGTCATCTGACTGGCGCCAAATCTGGAGCTCGCCACCACTGACTCGGTACCCACTCAGCCTCAACTCGGAAAACGACTGATTGGACTGGATTCCTTTGTCGTTTACTCCATCCATCTACTTATCAACTTATTGTGTCCTTATCTCCTCACTGTATTTACAAATTCATCCATTGTATTTTTATTTTTTTATTTTTTACCAACATTAAATATTCATATACGTTGAAAATTTTTGATAAGAAATGAAAAATATCATACCTTGGGATGAAGTTTCTAAGATCAAATCCTTATTGAATTTAACTAAGCGATAAATTATATTCTTATTAAATTTAAAAAACATTCTATTAATATTATATATTTCTAAACATTAGATTTGATTAAAATTACATAAAAATAAAAATAAAAATCAACGGATAGATTATGATACAAATATAACAATTTAAAAATATACCAATCAAAAAAAATTATTATTATTATTATTTATATATATATATATATAAATGTTTTTGGAACCTACGGGAAGGCATTTTCTTTGATAGTTGCAATTGACGTGTGCAATTTAAATTATTTGGTGTCTTGTTTCCATTGGACCAAAACAAGAATGTTTCTCCTAGAGATAAACTTTCATGTTCTTAATAATAATTAAAAGAAGTACTTATACAAAAAAAAAAAAAAAAAAAAAAGGAAGTTGAAAGAAGTAGCCAAGCCTTTGTATTTAATATATAAAGTTTGAAAATTACCGAGCGAATTTGAGGATCTAAGTTGTAGTTAATAATTAGGATAATGTTTGCAAACATCCAATATTATATACACTATTTTTTATGGGTGTTTATAAAGGAAAGAAAACTATAGCAAGACCACATTTGATTTGAGTGCAATTTGCAAACTCTTCTGCGTGTTTTGAAAAGAACATAACAAATTGTGTTTATAAATGGGCTTGAACTTGTAATTAAAAAATTTTTTATAGAATTTTTTCTTCTAAATAAAAATTTTAAATTTTTTGTTCAAACTTTCTATTAAACACAATGTGATTGTTCCATAGCGGAGTCACATTCAAATCAGTGGGGCAAGCGCCTCTACTTATATTTTTTAAAAACTAATTGTTATCTCTAAATAATTCTATCGTGCCGTCGTTTTATAAGAAAAATTACAACTGTATCTTCACTTAAATTTTGAGATTTTAATTTTTAGTTTTAAAATTTATATAAAATTTAGTTATGCACTCATTTTATAACGTAAATATTTAATATGTCTAAGTTCAATAATTAAAATGTACGAATATGTCCTTTTTAAAAGAAAAAAATTAACTTTAATTTTTTTTATAACGTCATCATTAAAATCATTTTCTGACTCCAACAAATGTGCGTGCTTTATTTCAACAATTTCCATTTATTACAAATAACTCTAAAGCTTCGTTAGGAACCAAATTATTCTACATGAATAATCAATAATCAATGCTAAGATGCTTTCTTGTGACAAAGTAGCCCACGTCTCTAGACTTGACAAATACAAATAAGAAGATGTGGAAACATTAACGCCCAAAATTCCTCCAACATATATTACCTCCACTTCTATGTTCTTTAATTGGAACTTATATATATCTCTAGTCCACTAATAAGATATGTCTATAGCCACTGATATTATATAATTCTAAATCATTATATTTTTTTGAATCGAATTTTTATATTAGTCTGTTTTGTTTAATTTTCATATGGTATTAGAATCATGTATATTTATAGGTGTAATTTATCAATGATCTTATGTAAACTTCATTTTACAAAATATTAAATCTCTCTACTTTAAGTTAACAAAAAATAAATAAAAATATGAAAAGTATAAAATTTTTCCAACGAATCCGTTCTCGAACTAATAGATTAGTTGGTTTTTTTTTTTTTTTTTTGAGGGTAGATTAGTTGTAATTCAGCATTTCTAATTTTCTATCACATCACATTATATATATATATATATATATTTATATATTTTAATTTAGGAGTAAAGAAATCAAACGCTATATTTTTGTGATGATTACGAGTAAAATCACCTCTGGGTTGTGATAGTCTTTGTTTTAAAAGTTGTTTAATCAAACAACTCCAATATTAGATTTGGCTGTTGGTTTCCAAAGCAAGTTTGATCAGATTACTTAATTAAAAAGGTACAACTCTAATCACATACAGTATAAATCACTTCTATCATTTTTATTTTTACCAAACTCAAATTTTAAAAGTTCATAACTTTATGATTTCAAGTTAAAATGAAAAGTTTTTTCTTTTTTCTTTTTTTTTTGTTAAACGCTCAAGACCGTAAGGAAAAACAAAATAAAATTTATACTGTCCATCACAATTGGAACACAATTCAAGGTTGTCTCAATTCACATTGTAAAATAAAACACGCATTTTCAAAATATTTATTACATTCCAACTCGAACCTATTTTTCACAAAACGTAAAATCATTTTTTACAGATATAATCTAACAGTAATTTATACAAAACTTTATTAAAAGTTATAAAGTTTGATTCTGTCACTTTTAATTTCAATCTAGAATCTTTGTAAATATATATATATGTAATTAAAATTTAAAAAAAAAAAAAAGGAGAGAGAGAGAGAGAGAGAGAGAGTGGTGTGATGAGTATTATAAACGAACAAAGCAAAGCATGGCAAAGGAAGGGCATGATAGTTACTAGAGAATCACCTTGGCCACTCTTCCTCCTTTTTTTTCCTTCTTTATTATTTAAATATAATAATCTCCCTCTTCAAAGTCGTCCTCTCCAGAGAGCACACAAACCCCCCCATCTCTCTCTCTCTCTCTCTCTCTATACTTTCTCTCTCTACAATTTTGTCCTCCATAGCCAGTTTCTTCTGAAACCAGAATTCTCTCCCTTGACTCGCCTGGTTTTTCCCTCTTCTGACCGAGTGATGGGTGTGAGCAGTCGGTGTTCCCACACTTCTCACATCACCGAAATCATCATCACCAGCTTCTTCCGCCACAAGCTTTAGAGCCAGAAAAAAAACACCCACAGCCTCCGGCGGAGTCGAAATTCTTTAGGTTGAACAAAATCGGAATTAGGGCAAAAATCAATTGGTGGGTTTTGAGCAGCGATTATGGCGGGTGGGAGGGTCTACGGTGGCGCCGGTGGATCTTCGACTCTCCGTGTTTTGCTTCAGAACAAACGGACCGAGCCCCTTGATTCTCTCTTCTTTTCTGGCTCTTGCAATTCTTCTTCTCCTCCTCCTTCTTTCCTCGGTAATCTCTCTCTTTCTCTCTGTAAGATTCTGGTTTGCTTCGTCGGAATTCAATTATCGATAAAAAGTTCTCGAATTTGGAAGTAATTCGTTTATTTTTGTATTATTATCTGTTAAATTTGTGATTTTTCTTCGTTTTCCCTGTAATTCGATTCCCAAAGTTGTTCGTTTTTGTAATAATACTGTTTAAGTTGACGAAATCTTTTATAACAGTCGCTGGTTGTGTCAGAGAACATAACAGAGCTCACTATTTTTAGACCATTTTTCAGAAATTGGTTTTTGCTCGTTGTTCTTTCGATTTGTTCGTGTTGTTCTGAAGAAATGGAGTTTTGACTTTGATTCCAGGTTCAAGATCCATGATGAGCTTCGAAGATGTTAATGGAGGGAATGGATCGAACAAGTCTT
The DNA here is from genome assembly GCA_025413485.1 of Ficus microcarpa. NCBI lineage: Eukaryota > Viridiplantae > Streptophyta > Magnoliopsida > Rosales > Moraceae > Ficus > Ficus microcarpa. The sequence continues at coordinate 250,135 of JAINRI010000586.1, read as the reverse complement.
TTTTTCGGTCATTTGGTGTTGGCGATGATGTTTTGGACGATGACTTGGATGATTATTTCCATCAGCCGGGGAAGAAGAGGCGCCTGACGGTTGAGCAAGTCCAGTTTCTGGAGAAGAGCTTCGAGGTCGAGAACAAGCTCGAACCGGAGAGGAAAGTCCAGCTCGCAAAGGACCTCGGATTGCAGCCTCGACAGGTTGCGATATGGTTTCAGAACCGCCGTGCACGGTGGAAGACCAAGCAGATGGAGAAGGATTACGACGTTCTGCAAGCCAGCTATAACAGCCTCAAGGCTGACTACGAGAGTCTGCGCAAGGAGACTGATACACTAAAAACTGAGGTAGTAGATTCAACCTCAAAATTCGATACCCTTTCGCGTTTTTTCGTTTATGGATGGTTGATGTGCTAAAAGGATGTAAACTGGATGATTAATCGATCAATCAGTGGCTTGAAAGATCTTAAATTTGGTTGTGAAAATTCAGGTTGTAGGAGATTTTTGGATCACTTTTATATGGTATTCAAAACTAGATTTTCCAATACTTTATAGTTAAACATATTCTTGTGTGTGGAATTCTTCCAACAGGTTCAGGTTCTCTCGGAGAAGTTGCTAGAAAGAGAGAAAGAGAAGGAGAACTTGGAAGTATCTGAGAACTCCAACAAGTTGTCTCAAGAGCCACCGGAAAAGCCAATCGCAGATTCAGAGGGTGAGGTCTCCAAAGTTTCCGCTGTGGAAGATATCAGCTCGGTTAAGAGCGACATATTTGATTCGGATAGCCCACGCTTCAACGACGGCATTCACTCCAACTCTCTGTTGGAGCCTGCGGATTCTTCATATGTATTTGAAGCCGACCAGTCCGACCTCTCCCAAGATGAAGAAGACAACTTGCCTTCTTACATCTTCCCGAAGCTGGAAGATGTCCATTACTCCGACCCGCCTGCAAGTTCGTGTAATTTTGGATTCCCCGAGTACCATGCGGACCATGCCATCTGGTCCTGGTCCTATTGAAGTTTCTGTGTGGTAAATATATGTTTTCCCCAAGGCTATCTTGTTTTTGTTCAAAACGTGTTGATAGCTATATTCGCAGTAGTAATAATAATAGACTCATGGATGGCACCCCGATCCTTGATGTGGTGGTGGGTTTTGGTTTGAATCAGGAAAGGTGGCAATTTTTGCCCTACTCTGTAATCTTTGTTCGCCTTTTGTTTTCTTTTAGCCCCCCTGGGTTTCTAATGTTCAAATGAAACTTCTACTTTTGTTACTTGGCAATGCAATTGAATAAGAATATTGTGCCTATTAGCTTATCAGAAATATCATATCGGACTCCATTAAAAATTTAAGGTTCGAACCCCACCTCTAAGTTGAAAAAACGAAATTCTAATTCGAGAATTGTGTAAGGAAAAAAAAAAAAAAAAGGTAGGAAAAAGAAAAAACAAACTAGGACTCTTAAACTTGGCTTGTGATGTAACTACACAAGCCAAAAAAGAGAGGAAAAAAAAAAAAAAGGGAAAAAGTTGGATTGGCTTGAGTTTATGCTTATATGTCGTGGTTAGTTTTGTGTTTCATTCTTGAATTTGTCCCCATGGAATTAGCACTGAGCCAATGTATCTTGACTATCATTCGAGAAGCTTTGGCTAAGAGGATTTGTGTGCACAAAATCCCTAGTTGACTTCCATATTCCACAGTCTAAAAATCTATTTGCTATATTCGATTTCTTGTGGAGATTATTAAAAAGCATTAACGTATTGAGCTTTCCTTGTGGCGGTCAATTTCATGCTGAGTCATTCCAAGTTGCCTTTTTCAAACTACTGTTCCAAAAGGAAATGATTTCTGTAGCTTATTTACCTTTTTGTTGGCCCATGACTGTTTTCTTTAGGATTACTATTTTCATTTTATGCTCCTGAATTTTAAACACTTATTTTCTTTTGAATTTTAAAATATTTTATTTTATCTCTTAAATTTTAAATTTAACCTCACTTAATTTCTTTTATTAAAATTTTAGTTAAAAATAATTTTCAGAAAAGACAAAAAACAAAAAAAAAAAGAGAAAAAGATAAAAAAAAAGTTTGAATTGAGTTGGATTGAACCAACCAACCAACCAAAAAGTAATTTCTTTTAGAATTTTAGTCTTATTAAATCCATTTTGTTTGGATTTCTGTTGAAAATAAATGAAAAAAAATACATGGTTATACTTTATTTTTTTTCTAGTACGTTTTTAACTAAAATGTTGATAGAACGTGTAAAGTGAGTTAAATTCAAAGTTTATGAGATAAATTGAGAGTTTTTCAATTTGAGGGGACCAAGTAAAACTGACTCTAAAGTTAGATGGCATAAATATAAATAATCTTTTTTTATAATTATTATTTTTTATTCTTGTCTTCCCCTCATTGGAATTGATAAAATTAAGACTATCATAAGGACATTTACACCGTTAGACCTCATATCAATAAAACACGTTTTTTATTGTTGAATCTAGTTAAAATCATATCAAAATAATTATATTAAAACACAGAATCTCATCGATGGTATGTTTTTTTTTTTTTTTTCAATTCTACAGTAAATCATGCTAATTTTGGGAGGGCTCAAATTAATAAGAGCCACTCTTCTGGTCCTTGAGATTCAAGGATTGGCATTGATGAGCATTCAATACTGGGCAAAAGTTTGTCAACCAAATGTTAAAAGATAGTGTGAAGAATCACATCAAGGGAGAGGGAGGGGACATTGAAGGAGTAAAGAGTCCCACTCAAGACACCAAGCAAAAAATGTAAATCCCCTTGAAATGAAATGATGGCCTCTTTTTGATGGTGATGTTCCTCTAACTCATCCTGATTGGGGACTTCAATCTTAGCCAAAGTGCTTACCCAAGTTTTTTTATGTGGGGAAAACTGTGAAGATATCTTGTAACTTGTAAAAGTTTTGTCATTTCCTCATGACCTCATCCTCCATATTTATCGATTCATCTAATGAAAAAGATTAAAAAATTAAAAAAAAAATTTCAACTGCCCAATAACTATAAGTAACTTGATGCAATGGCTTTTTGGGATTATTATAATTATTTTTTTTTGGCGTGTCAACTTAAAATGTGTACATGAAAAACAGATATGGAACATTTGGAGGGTGATTTCGCCTTATCCGGATTATTTCTTCCCAAAATTACTTTTTGTTTGTCCATTTGGATGGACACATGGTCACGGCTAACATGTATATGAGTTCACATAATTTTATTTTTATTTTTATTTTTTTGACAAATATGTTGTTAAAAAAAAAAAAACTTCATCAAACCGTATTTTGATACATGGTTTACTTTTTTTTTTTTATGTTTGACTTAATTTTAATTTTATACAATATCGATGGGATATATATGTGTATATATATATATATATTTGTAAATACCCTAACGTAGAATCTTTCAATTTTTTAAAAAGTTTTTTAATCCAACTTTTGGAGCCATCTTACCGTCAAGTAATTTAAGCAAGTATACTTGGTCAAAATGGCTTGCTTCCTTGGTTTTCATTGTATTTGATTAAAATGGTGTCTTATGTGGCTCCTTATGAAATTAAATAGAAAAGCCTATAATCCGTACTCTGTAGGATTATCTCTTTCACGCGTGCTATAACCTCATTGTCTTTTTATGAGATTTTTTTTTTTTGTTACCACTAATTTGACTTACAATTAGAGTTTGTAGTCATTAATTAAGTAGTATTTAACTGTAAACTACGTCTTCAACTGCCGAGAATCATGCAAGATCAACGTCCAAGTGATTTAATCTTATTATCATCCACCATTCAATTTCTATAGTGGTTTATTCTATGCTAAGAGTCTAACTTGCAAATTTGTTTTTAAATAATTTAGCAAAATAATAATAATAATAATAATAATAATAATAATAATAATAATAATAATAATAATAATAATAATAGTGTGTTTTACACCATTAATGGTAGTATTTAGAATTTTGTTTTCTCTTATGCCATCATGTCCAAAAATATTTTCAAGTAATTACATGTCGCTATCCTCATTTTTAACGAAATTTGATTATAGTATTATTAGAAGTCTCTTAAAGTGTATTTTTTTTTTTTTCACAATTACTTAAAACACAATTTTGTTTTTTAAAAAATTAAATATGAAATGAAAAATTGGTAATGACATTTAAGTAATTATTAGAATAAAGATGACATTTCGTAAAGGTTTATGTACTTTTCACACGTAAAAACAACAGATGAGATCAAATTTGAGTTTTATTTTGTTTTCGTCCTTTTTTTTTTTTTTTAAATCCAATGAAGAAATTATCATTGGTGTCATTCCGCTCACGTTATTATTATTTGTAGATGAAATCTTGGATCTAGAAAAATTACATGATCTAATCTTTTTTTTAAAAATGAATCAGTTTCACATAAAATATCATAAATTCAATATCATATATATTAATTGAAGAAGACCTCTATATTAAACGTGTGTTTGGTAAAATAGTTTGGATTAAAATTTTTAAGTTTAAACTGGTTGACTTTTTAAAAACTAATTATAATTTTTGTTGATTTAAAAAAAAATAAAAATTGAGATAAAAAATTTGAGTTTAAATTTATGAGTCAGACGGAGATTAAAACTACTGAGTATCCAATCTGGCAAAAAGTACTAAGTGATGGTGAAATCTATATCAGATTGATGTTTGCGGCGGCAGCCATCGGTAACTGGCCAAGTAGCCCCATTTTCCTTTGATCACGAGTAAGCTATTTTTTTTTTTAATTTTAAATTTTATTAGTTTATGTAAATAAATAATTTGAGATTTTCTTCTGATGATCGTGTCATGTAAAAAAAGCCCAAAGGTGTTGGGCTTCAAGGGATGAAGAACACGTGTATGGTGGAAAAATGAAAGAAAAAACGACAATGTCAGGCTGTTTGGCTGTGTCAGAGCAAAGGAGCAGAGCAATTGCCAATCGCCATCAAAGACAGCGCCGAGTCCCCCACCAAACAACCCCCCCCCCCGAAAGCACACCCTCGTGGGCTACCCCATCTTCTGTGGGCCCCCACCACCGTCCCCCGCTGGCCACAGCCCGATCTTGACATCTCCTTTCTACATGCAACACGATCGGACTCCTCATTGGTTGCTTCTCTCTCCCCACCCTTTGTTGTATCTTTTTTAGATCCCGTCTGTCCGTCTGGATTACACATTCATTTTCAAAATGTAAAATTTTCTCATGAGACGTTTAATATATTAGTTCATCTCATCTTATTTTAAAATTTTTTTTATCTTTTTTTAAAAATTTTTTGTTTTTTTCTTAAAAAATTTTTTGTCTTTTCTGAAAATTCAAAAAAATTTACTATTGAAACTTAAAAATCTCAACTCAAACTACTCCATCAAACACCCCATTATTTGAAATAAGAAAATCATTTCATTTCAATAACGAGATGATATTTAGGTATGTAAAAAATTTTCTTTCTTAGTAATAATAATCCTATATTTCGATGAAAGGTCAAATTTCAGAAATTAGAAAATTTTTGAAAAAAAAAAAGTTTGTCTCCGCTTTATTCATCATTCTCTTATTTTGAAAAAGGAAAAAAATTTCATTTGCAAACTTACATTGTACATTATTGTTTTAGAAAAAGAAGAAGAATCTTTTTAAAATATTCTTACAATGCACAATTTTCAACACCATTTTTTCTCATTCCAAACAATATTTTGTTTTCAAGAAGAAAATTTTTTTTTTACACATATAAACACCACCTTATTCTCAGTATGAAAAGACTTTCTCATTTAAAATATGAAAATTTTCATTTTCGAAAATGAGACATACCATCTAAACAAAACCTTAGTGCATTGGTGAAGATTTTAAAAGATTCTATACAAAATAAGTTAGAAAATACGATAACTTTTTGTTTTCCTCAAAAAGAAAAGAATGATGGAAAAAATTATGAAAAATAATCTTTTACTAGTTATTTTCCCTCCTTTTCGAAAATGGACATGCGATACATATAAAGGGGTTACTTTCTTTTTTTCTTTTTACGTTTAAGTCCAAGGAGGAGGAGATAGACGTCAGCATGCCCTTCTTAGAGCAATATATATATGTATGTATATATATATTTTTTGTGAATGAACATTTTACGCCTGAGTTGATCTTAGATGTTATCAAAGTAATTATCCTAGACGTTTACATGAACACTTGGGCAGTGGTGAACCCAACCCTTCGAGTAAGGAATATGTCATCTCAGATTCATCGAATGTTTAAACGATCTGATATGTGTGAGCTTGATCTCAAATATATTAGATCGAGAATTAGATTGATAAATACATATCTTTATATTTAAGACATCAGTACAACCACTACACGCGAACCTTGACTACAGACAAAACCATAACGATTGTTCCTTCTTCCTTTGTCGACAAAATAACAACAGAGTACTATAAAAACTTGGGGCAAAAATCTATGTGTTTGGATATTAAAAGATAGCATAACTATATATTAAAAGATAGCATAACTATGAAAAGTACATTCTTTAACAGTATAAAATTATATCTTACCAATATGGATTTTATACATGTCACGGAATTTAAAAATAGTTTTATATTTTTTATTAACAAATCTTAAAAAAAAAAAAAAACAATTTGATGTCAATAACATTATGGTACAAGTTTATTAGTTTATATGATTGTAACGTACGACAAAACATTGAAAATTATAAAAAGATTTTTTTTTAATGTAGAATATGTTAAATTCTTTATTAGTATTGTGAAAATCTTAATCATTAACTCATGTAGTAAAACTATGCAAAAATATAAATTATAAAACTATGACAGTCAGCAATCTTGTTAGGATACTTAATCGCAGAGTTTAATGTATATCAGTACAAAAAATTGTTGTCTTTGATTTAAAATAAAAAAATAAAAAAGAAGCTATAATACATTGTTTGACATAGATTTTACAAGGAAAAAATATAACCAAAAGAAAAATGAAAATTCATACCATATAGCATATTTGATAACTACTATTTAAAATTTCATTTTTCAATTAAAACAAATTCATTTTTTTAATAATATGGTAAAATTATTTTAAGTGGGTGGATTTTGTAATTATATGGTAAAATTATTTTACACCTTACAGTAAATCCTATAATTATTTCGTAAATCCATTACTACAGTAAATCCAATTATTTTACACCTTAATAAAAATCCACCCACTTAAAAATAGTTTATTTTCTATTTAAAAAAATTTAAAAGCAGTTTATTTGTTAATAGTTTTCTTCCTGTTTTTCTTTTTTAAAATAATAATTGCTATAAAATAAAATGATTTTTGTAATTTAGCGAGAGAGGGAGTGGATGGGATGGGAAAGAGAGAGGCGTACGTATGGGGGTGACGGTGATAGGGTGACTGAAGGGAACGTCTTTGCAATTTTCCAATCTGGCCGATATTCCATGCTTTGGACACGTGTTATTCTAAGTTCGTTTTATGTGGGACCACCTCACACGTGGCCCCTCGTTTGCGGTTAATCGACCTTTTTTTTTTATTTTCTCTTTTTTTTTTTAAACTTGTACGAGAGATACCGAACTTAATGTTTTAAAATCATAGATTAATAAATTATCATTAAATTATATTTATAATCATCTTTAAATTTTTAAAAATCTAAGCTACCAATATTTATATTTGAACATCGTTGTTTTTAATTTTTAAAAAAAATGACATTTGGACTTTTCCTTATTTATTATTGTTTTTTGTTACGTGTCAAGAGTGCTTCAAACCGTGTTGGTATATATTATTCCAAGACGTGTAAGATGAAAAGAACTAATAAGGACATTTTGGATTTCAAAATTTAGTTTAAATTAAATTATATTTTTTTTAATCATAGTTTTTATCTTTTTTAAAATAATTTTTTTATCTTTTCTGAAAAATTACTATTAAAACTTTAAAATTTTAAAAAATCAAACTCATTTACCAAACATCCCCTAAAAAAGTTTTCACGAAGATTTTTTTTTTTTTTTTTTTTTCTGTCGTTGCTATTTATAAAACAGATCCGCCAACTACAATGTCAAAGCATTATGTCATTGGTTTTTCCTATGTTTAATTTTTCAATAAATTTTATTTTAATTGCTTCATTAGTTTAGTGTTTTTGACCAAGTACTGACAGCTCTCTCAATGTGAACAAGCAACAAAATTTCGGCAAATTATCTATAGTATGTATTTTTGTTGTTTTCTCAAATTTGTGTTTCTTGTGATCATATTTTATATAGCTACCGTGTATCGTTTAATTCTCATTCCTTTTTTTTTTGATAAATTTATTCTCATACCTTTGACAAGTTATACAAGATTGACATAAAATAATCCAACCATAAATAATCTAATCTCTCTATTAAATTAAGATAATATTCACTATTTCACTTTATGATGTATTGGTTAATTTCAAGATCATATTTATATATACGTGAGAACTTATCAAAAAATCGAGAATATATCATAATTAGGTTCTATTTAGTTCTTTTAAATTTACATATTTTTTAATTTTAATATAATTTTGATTAGACATAATATTTAAAAGCTCTCTTCATGGGTATACGTGTGTGTGTATATATATATATTTGAGTAACATGGGTATATATATATAATTTACTTTAAAGTGAAACTCACCAAAAATTTAATTGGTTCAACATGTCAACTTCAAACGCATTGTTTGTCTCTTCTATTGTTCTTTTTTTGTGACCACCCTTTGCCCATAGAAGACAAAGCATAAAGGATAATAATTATAAGGGGGAAAAGGATAAGAGAGAAAAGAATGACACAGATAAATGGAGTTTTATTGCTTACACATAAATACAACTTGTACGCACAAGGATGATTTTTTTTTTTTTTTTTTTTGTCTTCCTAGTGAACTAGAACATATCCTAGAATCATGTCAATTTTCGAGTTCATCTTATAAAAACTCTCGTGTTTTATTGACAAGGATCCTCCAATGCCTTCCAATTTGAGGCTTTTACAATTTTATGGGAAAATCACAAAAATGCATTTACTTTTGCGGGTCAAGATCAAAATTTGAGGTTGCTCTTCAAGTACATCACCACTTCTTGCTGCAAAAGTCGAAGACAGAGAGAGAGAGAGAGAGAGAGAGAGATCAACTATCAGTTAGTAAAATAAGTAGTACTAGCTATGTTGACAACATTGATGTTGCCGCTAAAATGATTCGATGATTATTCAACTGTGTTTTATTCTGTAAAACGCAATATATATATATATATTTTCCCCCTACCATTCTTCTTTGGCATCACCGACGGTTAAGAGAAGTGCGTTCTGGAATCGATATGCATTGTGAATAGCGTGACACATCAATGACGCCCTTTACATTTTTTATGAACAGTATTTGGCCTTTGATGCTAATGAAGGGGTTATTTTTCCTATCAGGCATCAAATTGAATAAGTTGCCTCTAGATGCGAGAGTGATTCTAGGATAGTTGTGGCCTAGTCAAGTTTTCGACAACGAAATTAACGCGTGATGCCGATTATGAGGATCTTGTTGCCCTCCGTGAATTGGGAAATCGCGCTCTCAGTTGCGGAGAGCTGAGCTCCTGGTTGGACTTAAAAGAGCAAAGCTCCTATTCGGACTTTAAAGAACAGTGCCTGTCCGAACTTGGGAAGAGTAGTGCTCTTCTTCGGGCTAGTTTGGAAGAGCAAACCACGTGCCCGAATGAGCGAAGCACGAGCGGTCAAAACTCAACCACGCGTTAATACTGATAGCTTGAGACATGAATGGTCCTATACTTTATGGCATAAAAGATTGATGCTTTTAGCAGTAGCCTTCGTTTGGGAATATTAAGCAGCTTTTGAAGCTTCTTAAGTACCTAATCTGCTGTTATTTTTTCATATCTTGTCTAGAAAGTAGAGTTTTTCTTGCAATCAAACATAGTTAGGAGGAAAATTAACTTACAATCAAACAGAGGAGAACGCAGCCAGCAGCACCCGGGAACAAAGCATACCAGAAATTCAAGTGATGCAACTTAGCTCCATCGATGAACAATATCGGCAGGCTTGCGGCTGCATATATTGTTGGCCATATAATTGTGTCATTAGCTCGTAAAGAAGTGGAACAAGGGCCAGAAAGCCAGTAACTGGTCGTGTCATAAGCACCAGAAAAATGAGATTATAGGGAAGAATATGTCAGCAGATAGTACCGGGTGGATGAGTCGAACGCGTGATGATCATGAAAGCTATGGAAGCAGAAAGTGCAGCGCTCCTAGCGAGCCACCCTGGACCAAATATGGAGAGCGCTAGAACACCGATGGCTGCACAACCGATTTGGGCCATGAACAAGTTATACTTCTGCAGCATAACAAAAATGAAAGCCGGGTTAGCCAAATTCATATCGAGGCGATAAATCTAGGTGTCACATGTACTAATTATGTTACAATGCAAATGAGTGAACCGCCATTTTCCAAATTGTTAAGTTCCTACTATCGTGGCGATTGAATTCATTTGCAGAAAGTTTATTCGAATGGAAATGTACGGTAATATTCGTGAAGAAGTGATTACTGCATTTTGCTTTATGTGCATCAACAAAAAGGAAAAGAAACTGCAGAAGCTTTCTCTTCCTTCTTATTCTTATTTAACCTTTTCTTCTCTAGAGGATAATGTGTGTCTAAAGGAAAATGCTGAATCTCTACCACCACATGATTCTAAATATCTCTAAAGGATTCCGCGATTTTAAAAAGGCCGACTCAAAGTTCCAATTGCATGATTATCGGCATAAAAGCTAACGAATGGAATAGAAAACAATGATTTTGAAATTTCTTCACTAAGCATTTGATGTGCATTGATGTTTGTAGACGATCTCCAAAACCGAAAGCTTTTTTCGAGACTGAAAGCAAACATTCGGCCGCTTATTAGGTTATGCAGCCCTTTCCACTCTATTGAGCTGATTGGCAACTTATCAAATACCCCCTTCCAAGCAAAAACACAAACACTACAAACATTATCAAGAAATAATGTCCAAAAGTAATATAAGTTTCTAGCATGTGGAATATCGGAGAAGAGTTTCATATTTTTATTGCCAACACATAACATGTGCCTCAAGGACAATCCAAAAGATATATATACAAATATTTGTATATAAATGACTTTTAGTTTAAGGTAAACTGATAAAGTAGTACCCTGGCACCGGGAGAGGACGGTGTGGCAAATAGGACAGCACAAACAGCTCCTAAGGGTGCAATTGTCATAGAAACTCCTTTTGGGGCCAAAATCTGATCCATCTTTCCCAACAACGCCATTGCCGCAAAGGCCCCTATTATTATTATAATTATTATAAAAGAACATTCAGATTCCATTAACCACATTGCACTTGCACATGCATATTAGTATTACAATTCAGTTTTTGTCTCAATTATTTTTACTATTATTATTTTTGTCTCAATTATTATAACAATATCAATAATTCATCAATTCAGCATAAAATCATGGGAGGCCTAATAACCACTTCCAACATTGATACATATCATGGGTCCAACCAATAGCAATGACAACTGTGTCATTAATTTCAAGATTTTTTTTTCCTCTGTCAATAAGAAAAAGAAAATATTGGTGCTGTTATGTTCTTGTTTCTTCTCTAACTTAAATATTAAGAACCAATAAGAGATGAGAAATGATCTGATTCAATTCTACTACAGAAAAATAAACTTGGTTTGACTCTCTCACTATAGGCTCAACACGTCGTAAAGCGTATTGGATAGCATTGTACAAAAACAAAGAGTGAGTGGTAGAAAACTTATGGTTTGTTTGGTAAAACGGTTCAACTTAAACTAAACTATACTTTTTCATCTTAATTTTTGTTTTTTTTCTGAAAAGTCAACAAAAATTATAACTAGTTTTTAAAAAGTCAATCAACTCAAACTAAAAAATTTTAACTCAAACCGTTTCATCAAACGAACCCTTAATGTTATATTATAGATAAAAATAAGTCGTACGATATGAGTCACATTGACGGGATCCTCGTTAAAAATAGTGTTCAATCCCAATAATGTCCCAAAACTTTTACACTAAATTTGGACCTACTTATTCTACTTCTTGCGGAGCCCGGCAATAATTATAAACATTGAAACATTTAAACACAATTTGAAAAAAATAACTAAATAAAAGAAAAACATCCCAACTCCTACACTACTCAATTAATGGTGATTTCTAATATTTTCTTTGGACAGATAATTCCATTAATTTTTTTTAAAATTTTTTAAAAATTATTTTCCTATTTTCCCAAAAGCTAACATCCACATTCATGTTGGGTCTTGTGCCCAAAAAAGACAATGTATCTAAGAGGAAACAAGTTGCACCACGTTTGAAGGCCACACGTGTCAACAGAAAGAGATCAATTTTTCTAAAACTTCTTCTCTCTCATTTTTTCACAATGCACTAATGGAAAAACCTAGGAATCCTAATTATTAAATTTCAAAAATATATTATCCACAAATATTTTTCCAAATTCCAAACCTGCGGAGGGCCAAAGGATGTCGCTGAGGGAAGGAGCAGAAGAAGACGACGATTTTTCCGGCGTCCAACCATCCCAAAACGGCGTCGCTCCGACGTTGCTCGAAGCCACCACAACACTTCCATGTCGTCTTCTTCTGTATCTTCCTACGACACCCCTGAAGATGTCGTTTTGGTGAGAATTCTCCTTGTTCAACAGTAACGAGCTTCTAGTGGGTGAAGAAAACGACAGCAAGGAAGTAGACCATGAAAATGACGATGAAGAAGATGATGATGTCGTTGGTGCCAAAGAATAGGCTTTTTGATGAGTAGTGGCCGTCATACTCCTCAAATGCGTCTCCATATTCTTCTTCAGATCCAATTTTTTTTTTTTTTTCTCTTTTTCTTTTTTTGGGTTCAGGAAGTTCCTGTAGGTGACATGAATTGCGACAAGGAATCTGTTCTGGAAAATAGGAGAGAGAAAGAGAGAGAGAAGTGTACTGTTGAGAGTTGGGAGATACCAGTTGTGGTTTTAGCGAGGTTGAGCTTTTCGGGAGTTCCAAAGGTCGTTTGATGAGGAAGCTTTTTTTATTTTTTATTTTATTTTATTTTTTATAAGAGAGGAGTAAATACTATTTTTTTTTCATTAATAATTCGAATAAATAGTAGATTTTAGAAAATTTGAAGCAAACAATAATAAATAAATTTAATTTGAAATTTAATTTAATTTTTAAATTAAAATTTGTTAATTTTTTAAATATTAATTATAATTTATTATTAACTAAAAAAAAATAAAAAAAATCAATAATAAAGTACAGTTTAATTCATAATAGGATAGAACATCACATGTTACGTAAATCTATTAGATAAAATCTTGATTAGTCTTTTTATCTATTCTATTTTTTTAATATACTGTTTATTTAGTATATTAGATATTTATCTACTAAATTTTTGATTTACTATATTTAGTGAAAAATTTACGATTTATTTTAAAACTTTATTATTTATTTTAATTATTTTCATAAAAATATTATTTACAATAATTTCTCCCTCTGAAAATGATGGAGAAGAAAGCAGGAAGATATGTAACGTTAAAAAAAAAAAAAAAAAAAAAAAGCCTCATATGTTTCTGTTTGCTGTTATTTTTCTAAAACACAAAAATTGATTTGATGATTATATTTAAACTGAATTAGAATATTACTTATGATAGAATTCTCTCTCTCTCTTTTTGTATTGTTGAAGGAATAATCTAGTGGAGTAATTTACAATTTTTTAAATTTAGTGTAAGATTCAAATTCTACATTTTATGATTGAATTAGGTAAGAAACTACCATAGATTATGTCTGCAACCATAAGTACTTTTACTTTTGTTCTAATAATAAGTGTAATGTTCGAATTTACCTCTTAAATTTAAATAAAGGAGAGTGAGGAAAAAAGGTTAAAAACCTCTAGTAATAAAAATGAATAGCAGAAAACTTTTTGAGTGATGGTGAATCACAAATGTATGGTAAATAATGTTTTTAAGGAGTATATTCACGTTTATGATAAAATTACCCTTAAAACGTAAATAAACTATTTATGTTAAATATATTATTTACTTTAAACATTCTCAAAATATGTTATTTGTTTCAAATATTTTTAAATCTGACCTATTTATTGTAATTTTCTTTAAATAATAACAATGATAATAATAACCCAAAATTAGTTTTTTATTTAGTACAAACTCAAAGTTAGTTTCATTGTGAAGAGGGGAAAAAGAAAATAAAAGAGAAAATCTTATCCAATTCAGACCATGCTGGTCACACATTTTTCTCCAAAATTTTGTTACATGGGCTTGTTTTCCCCAATCATCTGACTCATAAATTATTCAGTGAGAAAGTGATGCAACAGCTCAAGTCTCCTTTTTTTTAAATTAAAAATAAAAAAAAAAAAAAAACTCAAATCTGACTTTTACCAATTTTGAAGCAAAAAAATAAAAAAATAAAAAATAAAAAAACTGAAATCTTTTAGGGGTGTTTGGTATGTTAGTTTGAGTTAAAATATTTTAGTTGTAATAGTAAATTTTTTTGAATTTTCAGAAAAGAAAAAAAACTTTTTGAGAAAAAAACAAAAACTTTTTAAAAAAAAGACAAAAAAAAGTTTGAAATATGTTTGGAATGAATCGTTCGCCAAACTTCCCCTTAACCTTCAATTATTAAAAATGGGAGAGCTTCTTTCTTTTCTTTTCTTGTCTTTTTCTCACTTTCTTGCTACATAAATCATGAGGGAGTTTAAAAAGAACTCATAACTTCTCAAGGAGCAAAAAAATTGGACTAAAACTGGCCTTTGAGGCATTATTACTTTACATGATAAGAAAATAGAAAATTACTAGTGTTTTTTTTTTTTTCAAATTTATTTATTTTTATATGTTTATCTGCAAAATGAATGAGGAGAGTTTAGTTGGTCACACATAATAAAAAATCATGGAAAGGAATTATCAATCCTTACATCTCATGGTTTTGATTCCTAATGAAAGGAAATGAATGTTAAATATACTTACTAAAAATCAATGTGTCCATAATTATTTAATTGTGTAAAAGAAAAATAATATTTTAGTAATTACATTGATACAATTATTACCATTTTCAAGTTTAGTGAATACAAGAAAGAGAAGATTATTTTACATTACACTACTTGATTGGCTAAGTAACTATTAAAAAGAGAATCAATAATTGATTGGCTAAGTAAACATTAAAAAGATAGAATCAATAATTCGCATTCTTTTTTCTTTACTTTAGTTTCTAGTCCTATTATATTTTTCATCACATTCCTTTAAAGTTTGGTAAATGCGCCTTATTGTCGTAGTAGTGGTCCAAGTAATAGTTGAATTTACGATTAGAACAAAGTGATTAGTCCCAATTAGTGACGATTGAGATTAAAGATACTGGTGGATGTCAGATAACGGGACCTATAATAAAATCTACATGTTCCTTGTGGAGTTGTGATGCATAATATAGTCTTTTTATGAATATAAAAATTGACTAATCTTTTTTTAACTTTGTACTATATACATATAATATAGAACCAATATATAATTTGTATTGTAGCCCTTCGAACACCAAAGGGATGCGGTGCATTTGGGAACTTGCTTTGGAAATCTAGTACAGAAGTATGATATTATAAGGAATCCTGTCACACTATGGACAAACGTAAGGTGAAGAGAACGATAGGTTTGGAACTTTTTTTTTTGTTTTAATTTCTAATTTAGATCAGGACTTTTTTAAAGAGCTTTACAATACTCCAAAGGGCAGCTCAAAAAAGGCATGAAAAAAAAGCAAGAGAAAATTCTAGCCAAGAATTGGAGAAAAAAAGACACGAAAAAAACCCAAAAAAAAAAAAAAAGGCAAGAAAAGAAAAGAAGCAATGACATAAGATAGGACCATTTCAGCCACTCTTTGGAGAAAAAGTCGATGGTGATTAGTAATCATCTTGCCGCCACTAGCACCAAAAAATATTTGTATAAATATTTTGTTTTCATTGTTAATTGTGGTCTAATTTGGTTAACGCAGAATTGGACTGGTATTTTGTTTTTTGGAAGTTAATGCTTTCAACAAAAAGGGGCTCTTTCTATTTTATTTTTTATTTTTTTAAATGATAAGACAAATGTAGGCTATGTTGAAACATAAGACGAGTTGATTGGGAAAGTAGATTAATGTCTCATAAAAATCTACCAGTTTATTGATTTACTCATTTAGCCTTGTTTCGGGCTATTGCAATGGCTACTGCCAATAAAGTCTTTTGTAACCCAAAAAAAAAAAAAAAGCTATTATTGGGTGGACAAAGCCTAGAAATTTTTTTTTTTTTTTTTTTTTTTTAAAGGCAAGCGAGACCAAGAAAAGTTGCAACTGTAACAAAAAATATTTGGATAAAATTGTAAAAATAGTCTATCAAACAAATATATTTATGATTTTTATCCTCTTTTAATGCTTTCTTGAATTAAGAACAATACTATAAAACGCCTAATATAGTGAATTAAGAACAAAAAATATTTGGATAAAATTGTAAAAATAGTCTATCAAACAAAATTGGACCTCCCTTTGGATGTTCATATCTTAAAGTCACTTTAATGAGTAGTGTTTGAGATATCAACTCAAATATCAATTTTTTAAATATTAACTCGCGCATTTTATTTTCATTGGTAACTCCAATTAATCGATGTAACAATATTAAATACTTATCAATAAAAGAATATCAGGTCATATGTTATATGAATTGGTACTTAAAAGTTTTTTTTGGGGGTGGGGGATCTATATCTATAGCACCAAACACCCCAATTCTTCGCTAACAGAAACAATTAAATTCGAACACAACAATCAATTAAAGCACGTACAAGATTTTTTAGTTCACCTTAATACGAAAATTACGTCAACGTTTAAATATTGTATAATTTTATTACGCTAAAAAAATTTACAACAAAAAATTGCACATTGCTCGTTGTCCTGCATTAAAACAAATAATTAAGCTCTACCTATTTGTGTTTCGTTGAACTTCACAATGGCTCACGGAATTAGATTGGGTTACTATCTTTTAAATTTTGATAACGTGTTTTAGTTCATCTTGTCCAAAGGGTGATTGCGAAATCTTGGTTTAAAAAAAATGTTGGATATACTTTATTTTTTATTTTTATGTTTCAAATCTTGTTTGAGGTGAGTTGTTTTTTAGATTAAAACACACACACAAAAAATTAAAAAAATTAAAAAATGAAACCCTTCCTTAGGGGGTGACAAAGATTTTTGAGCCCGGCCCAAGACCTCCAAAACCATTCTCAACGAGCCCTTAACGTTTTAAGGGTGTTGAAAAATTCCATTAAATGACCTTGATTGTTTAGTAAGAGTGATTAGTGGAAAATAATGGTAAGAAAAGAAAACTACGAGGTGAGCTAATCAAGAAATGAGATTTAACAGAACTAGAAAAATTCAAATACATTTTTATAGTGGCGCGGTCTAAAGCATTTTGTTAAAAAAAAAAATAAGAGAGAGAAACGTTAGAGATAAATAATTAGTCGCTTGCAATTTTTTTTTGGCCGACGTACTTGTGGAAGAACTTATCCTAGTTTAATTCTTAGGCTTTATTTAACACATTAGTTTAACTCTTATTAAATTATATTTTTTTGTTAGATTTTTATTTTTTTCTAAAAAGTCAACGAAAATTATAATTAGTTTTCAAAAGATCAATTAATTTCAATTTAAAAATTTTAACACTAATTAACAATCTAAACAAACGGTTAAGTTTCAAAAACTGCATTACTATTCAACTCATGCCATGAAAAGCAAGTTTAACAATTTTTTTTTTCCCCTTTTGTTTTCTTTCCAACTCTTCAAGTACTTTTATAGACATGTAGCAACATCTAATTAATGAAATTGAATCAGGAAAAAATTAACAATATTTTACACGTAGAAAAAAACCACATCATCATAATAATTTTTATATAATAGATTTTATATAATGCATAAAACTCGTAAAGTAATTATACCAATTATTACATTATTGCTCGAAGAAAACTATTAGGCACACTAATTTCTATACCAATTTTTGAAAATCAATCTATATGCTATGTATTTTGTCTTTTTTTTTTTTTATTGATAGATGTTTAACAGATTGTCGCATCAAAAATTGTATTTATCAATAAAAAAATGATAACTTACCACAATCATATGAGTTGATACTGAAAAGTTAAAAATTAAAATTGGTGTTCCTAACATGCCACATTTCAATTCCAGATTTCTACATTCGTAAACATAGAGAAAATTACCCAAATAGCCATCTTTTTTTAATCAATTGACTAATATAATATAAATTCCTCACTCTTAATTAATATGACACAAATTGTAATTTCATTTTTGTATCATATTAATCTAATGCTAAATTTTTATAGTCATATTAATATAATGGTATCTTTAAATTTATGGCCTTATTTTTCTGTAAGGGAAAAGACACTTAAATGACACAAATTTAAAGGTCATTGCACTAACATGAAACAAAATATTAATGCTAGACTAACATGATACAAAATTAAACTAAAATTTGTGTCGTGTTGATTAAGAATACATAATTTATATCACGTTAATTGATAAATGATAAAAGAAATATGGTTATTTAGGTAATTTTCCCTTCCCCTCAAAACAACCATACCACATAATAGACACATTTGGACCAAGCTCAAAACTCAACAACAGAAAGGGTCGAGGCCCAAATTACAGACTCAGGCCTGGACATACCCGCCATGGACTTCAAGGTTGTGGCCGGTGACGAACTCGGACTCATCGCACGCAAGAAACAGCACCGCATCCGCCACGTGTCGCGTTTTCAGCACCACTCCCTTCAAGCTGGAGTACGACTCGTAGCGCTTCTCCAGCTCCGCCGCGTCGACGCCGTTCGCTCCGACCGTCAGCGGCGTCGCCACTCCGCTCGGCGACACGCAGTTCACTCTTATCCCGTGCTCCCCCAGCTGCAAGCTCGCCGACCGCACCAGCCCCAGCACCGCGTGCTTCGCCATGTGGTAGTCCGTCCATCTCCGGCCGCCGCGCGTGGCGGCGGTGCTCGCCGTGCACACAATGCTCCCCCTCACGCGCCGCTCCACCATCGCACGGGCGGCGTGCTTCACGCATGCCGCGACGCCGCGCGCGTTGACCGCCATCAGTTTGGTCGAGCGCGCCGAGGTCGAGGTCGAGGACGGTCTGGTCCGACCGGTTCACGACACCGGCGTTGCAGAACATGATGTCGAGCTTTCCGTGAGCGTTGATCGTTAACTCAACCGTTGACTTGACCTGGTCTTCGTTGGTGACGTCGCAGTGGGCGTAGATGCAGCGGTGGTGCCCTATCGATTCAGCGACTTGGAGGCCGAGCTCGTCCTGGATGTCGGCGATGACGACCATGGCGGCGCCGCTGTCAGCGAAGAGGCGGGCAGTTGCCTCGCCGATCCCACTGGCGCCGCCGGTGATTATGGCGACTTTGCCTTCCAACTTGTTCTTGTTAGTGAGAGTGTTTGACATCTTTTTCTTTTCGTTCTCAAAATTAACACTCTTTGAGTACAATTTCTTTTGGTTGTTTTAAAGAGACCAATTTTTTGCGAGTGGTCCAACTAGGATTTGTTTGATGAGAGGCTATAGATCCAAAAACCATGTTCAATAATTACACAAAAAGACTATTTTTAGAATCTCGTTTTAAAATATATTTATTTTTTCATAATATTATATATATGTTTATTTTTTAATAAATAAATATATATAATATTTATTTTATTCTTTTACTAACATCATTTTATTTTAATACATATTCTTTTATTTTTTTTTATTTTAATGATTAGTATTTTTTATTGATAAATGTGAATTATTTTTAATAAATCAAAATTAGTTATAAACATCAAAGTAATTATAATAAATATAAAATATTTACTATAAAGATGATGGTTTATACTAAATAATAAACACAAATACAAAATCTTAATGATAAATGGTGATAAATATTCATACTTTTCAAATAAAAAACCAAGGAATTCTTTATGAAAAACATAATTGTTTTTGTAATCCACTATAAATTAAAGGGTTGTATCATTTATGTCTTAACCAAATAAATAAATGGAATCAAATTCTTATCTGAAAAGAATACTATTATTTTATATAAATTAGTAGAGATAAAATCAAACATATCTTATGATAAAGACAAATTCATTAAACAAAAATTTTTTTTGAGATTTTTTTTTTCATTATTTAGCTTTTTCTCATTAATGTGAAATCTGATTTTGAGAAAATATTCTATTTTTTAGTTCATTATGAATATTTACATCTTCTTTACAATAAATCAAAAAAATTTTCAAAACTTTCTTTTCTATAAATTCTTTTTGCAATTTCATTATAATCAACTTTAGCTCTATTTGGTAAACATCTTAGATTTTTTCTTTTATTTCCTTTTTCGTAATTTCTTTATTTGTTAATTCTCCATTCTTTATGAATGGTAAAATTATCTTTACAATTACTCTTTTAGACGTTTATGTAAATAAAAAGAAAAATAGACGTAATTCTAATCAATACCTTTAATTTGGACATTTATGTAAATAAACCAAAATATTTCCCACGTGAAAACATGCATATATATATACATATATATATCTCTATATATATATATATTTCGTTGTACGGCTGGACCCTGCATGTTTGAGCATTATTGGCCTGGTTTGCAGCATATTAAAGCAACAAATTGGAGTGGTCCTTCCGATCATACGCTTATAGCCGCCTGTTGGCTCACACAATTCAATATTTTCACGCCACCGAGTGTGGTGGTCTAGCATTGGAGATTATCATGATTGATCACTGACCAAAAGTTCAAGTTTTATATTATCTTTTTAAGAATCTTAAATATGAAGCCTTATTTGTTATTAGTCTAGTAATTAATTAAATATAAATTGTCTTAGGGTTAGTTGGTTTCAAATTTAGTTTAAACTAAGTTGTATTTTTTTCATCATGGTTTTTGTCTTTTTCTGAAAAAGTTTTTTGCCTTTTTTGAAAAATTACTATTGAAACTTAAAAATCTTAAACTAAACTCATTTACCAAACACCCTCTTAGATTACGTTTCATGTTTTCTTACATTTAGTATATTCGATTGAGCTAGAGTGAGATGCCCTTTGTTGTGGGGAAAGGTCGCTTGTAGGACATTCAGGAACATGATCTGATGAGCATTTAGGAAGCCCCTTAGTAAGTAACGTTCATGGAGGCATACTAATTTGTCCCCTTTCCATATATATGTATATTTTAAAAATCAACATTGAAAATTCAGAATTAGTGTTTTAACTACGCATAGCATAATGGTGCATTTGAATTTTGTTCTCCAATGGTGAATTATCAATGCAATCTTGGAATTCAACCCCCGGGCCCTTTAGGTTGTATCATGATGGTGTAAAGTCTTTAAATTTGTGTCATCTGAGTGCTTTCTCTATATTTTTATCAGAATATCTTTGATTTTAGAATTGGAGAGATCCGGTCATATATATTGCAAAAAAAATCTGGTAAAATATAAAAAATTTTCTATCAGAATCTCTAAGGCAACCAGCGACAATAACTGGAATCCAACAATGTCTGACCATCTATATTTTGAAAACACAAATATTCTGATAAATATATATAAAAAATTAATATCAGAATAAAAAATTAATATCAGAATGTCTTCAGTGTGGATATCCATCAGAGCACAATGTTTGGCGCTGCCAGAGTGAAAGAAGAATGAAGAAGATCAGAGAAGAAGAAAGAGGAAGTCGGAAAGATAGGAGAAAACCTAATGGGAAAATGAGGGCAAAATAGTCTATGAATAGATTTTGACTTTCAACTTTGATATTTTGTGAGAGATTTTGAAAGTGTGGTATCCATTGATCCACGTCGAGATAGTCTTAGCATATCCCTCAATTATTCTATCTCAATCATGCATGTAGCAAGTAGGTGAAGGGTTATATAAAAAATATTAAAAAGATATAAATTAAATTCCAATCTTAATTTACCTGATAGATAAATTATTATTATTCTATTGATATGTATTTAAAATGTAAATATGATGTAATCAATAAAAAATATAACAATTCGTTATCATATAAGTTGATATTAAAAAAAAATGATCACCATTGACGTGTCTACTATCATTTTTTAAAATAATAATTCAAAATCTCAAATAGTATTCTAAAATGGTCTCTCAAATTCATTGGAAAATATCTTTATTTCCAAAAGTATTTTCGTAATAATTTCCAAATAGTGAAATTGGCAATTCTCAAATCCATTATTCTCACAATCATCTTCTGAAATTATTTGTAGACCGACAGCCAATTTCAACAAGTACACACAAGAAAGGAATTCAGCCAAAAAAACAAAAAACAAAAAAAAAAAAAAAAGTTGTACAAGAAAGGAGGTATAGAGTGCCACGAAATCTGCTGAACACGTAACCAAATTATCAAGAAAATTATTTGAAGTGGACATGGATCAAAAGAAAAACCATCATTTAATTTTATTTTGACATTGTTTTTAGCACTAACAAAAAGCTTCTAACAAGCAAGAAAGAACTAACGAATTACAGACATATTCGAATAATAATATTATCATCAACTTTGAGTTTTTATTTTTTATTTTTAGATATACTTAAAAATCCTTTGTGATTCAACTGCAAGTAGTTCTTGCATGTTAAACTTTCAAGCTTTAATTAAAAGAAAAAGAAAGAAGTAAAATCACATGAATAAATAACTCCCACACAATAGTCAACACGACTGTGTTTGTAATGCCACTAAACGGCTTGGGCGGGTGCAAATCCACCGTCGACGACGAGATTGTGACCGGTAACAAACTCGGAGTCCTCCGCCGCCAAAAACACCACCGCGTCCGCCACATTCTTCGCCCTCAACGCCCCCTTCACCCTCGACCACCCCGCCACCAATCCATCCAAGTCCACCCCCTCTCCGATCCCAAACATTTCCCGAAACAGCGGCGTCCCGACCGCCCCGGGCGACACTGCATTCACCCGAATGCCATGCCGCGCCAACTGCAGGCTGGCCGACCGCACCAGCCCCAGCACCGCGTGCTTCGACATCGTGTAGTCAGTGTACTTCTCCGTCCCCATTGTCGCCGCCACGCTCGCCGTGCATATGATGCTCCCTCCGACGCGCCCCTCCACCATCGCCCTCGCCGCGTGCTTCACACTCGCAGCCATGCCTTTCAGGTTCACGGCGAGGAGCTTCTCGTACGCCGGGAAGTCGAAATCCAGGATCGTCTGGTCTGTCGAGCTGGTGAATGTACCCGCGTTGCTGAACATGACGTCGAGGCGTCCGTACTTTGCGACTGTGGATTCCACCACGGTTTTCACTTGCTCTTCGTCTGCGATGTCGCAGTGGACGTAGGTGCAGACCTCCGGGCCGATCAAAGCGGCGACGTTTCGGCCCTTCTCGTCTTGGACGTCGGCGATAACCACGGCGCGTGCTCCGTTATCGGCGAAGCGACGCGCCGTGGCTTCGCCGATGCCGCTGGCACCGCCTGTCACGATTGTGACCTTGCCGTGAAGCTTCTGAACTTTGGTGGTGGTATGTGATAATGAGGGTTCTGCCATAGTACTTTGCTTCCGAATTAGCTAGTTTGTACTACATACATATATCTATTTATGTATACATATACACATGACTACATTTAATATATAGTACTTTGCATTGTTGTATTACGCAATTTGCACCAAGATATGGGCAAAAATAGTCTCTCTAATGTGCACCATTTATGTAGAAGAATTCAAACACTATTTAGTGGGGTTCACCTGTTCCTTATCTGAAAGTTGTCGTGATCAATTTGTTACGTGAGAATTTGTATGTGCTGTATATCAAAAATATGGGCAAATATATTATTAAAAAAAGGGGGCAAATATAGTCTCTGTCCGGCCTTATTCAGGTTAAAAAAAAAAACAAAGAATAATAGACAAATTAAAACTTAATCTGTTATTGGGCACTGATTATTGAAAAAGAAAAAAAAAAAAAAAACTTACATATAAATAGTGCTTGTAAAATGTAACGACAGAGACTGTTATTGTCACTTTACGTTGGGGCAAAATTTTCAGAAAACAAAAAAACAAAACAAAAAACTCCGTGGGACATGTGAACTAAATCCATATATCCGTGCAATTATGATATTGTGTTCCTGATTTCACGGCATGATATTGTTATTGGCTCAAGATAAGATCCTGAAGCTGATATATTAATTTGATCCAAGGCTTTCCCAATAATTATTAATTAGAACATTATTATCGTTTATCACTATATTGAGAGATTAATGACTATTTGCTACCTAAAAGTTTGAGCACTTAATGGTCATTGTATAAAAATCAGTGACTGAAAAAATCCTATATATTTTGTCCAATGAAATTTAGTCAACAATTGACCTTAATGGTTTAAATCTCTCTTTTCTTTAGATTTTTTACATTTTTCTCTTCTTTTTTCTTTTTTCTGAGATGAAGAACTATGATATTGTCACGCCGCCTTCCATTCCCTGTCATTTTGATAAATTCAGGGGCAACCAGTAGAATGGAATGTACGTAATCAGATTCTACTGAAAAAAAAATGGGCTCAGTTTTTATTCATGCTACCACACACTTAATAATGCACAATATATTAACCAGAGAAGGTTCTTAAGTGAGGTTATGAAATATCAAATCCTTGGTAACATCCTTATCATTATACTAATCCATTATTATTGGGGGTAGTTTTCTTTTATTTCTTTTTGTTCTCAACGTTAACACTGTTTAACATTTGAAATTAAGTAAAATTACTTGTTTAATGAAACAAACTATTTTATGAAAAAAAAAGTTCTCACTCACTTGTTCAACCGACCTTATAAAAAAAAAAATCAGATAATGTTCTCAAACTTGTTCCCAAACTCCCCCTAGAGTCTACGTTCAAGGATCCTATTTCCATAAGATGAGATGATCAAGAATCCTATTTCCGACCTTCCAATAATAGCTACCAAGATTTAATGATCATTGAAGTTGTGATGTGAAAGAAGCGTTGACTTTTCATCTACCGTCGGTGGCAACTATTTAATGATGATGATGGAACAGCGAAGACTCGTTGTTACCAAAGATATGATGCATGCACATGCATGTCGACCAATCATGGATAAGACAATAGAAGAAGATAATATTTTGCTTACCAAAATAACAAATAGATCAATCGATCAAAATAGTCCATCAGTCCTTTTGAAGGCGAATGTTTGATCTTTTTATTTATTTATTTATTTATTTATTGAAATGATCTTAAACTTCTAGTTTTTTGACTGTTTTAGTCCTTTTCGTTTAATTTCATTAAATTTCTAACGGAATCTTGCTAAAATGATTATTTTTATAATAAATAACTAAACTACCATCCAATCTCTCTCTCTCAACAACCCACATCTGGGGCGTCTCTCTCTGTCTCTAAACCCCCCCACCCCCCAAACAACCTAAATCTGGGCTGCGTTGGCAACCTCGAATGCACCCCCTGCCAGCAAGCTCAAACGCTCCCTAACCTCCCCCCCCCCAAGATCTAGGTTCACCAGCGAGCTCGAATGCACACCCCCCCCCCACAAGATCTAGGTTCAGCACGAGCTTGAACGCACACCCCCCCCAGCGACGAGCTTGAACGCCCTCTCCCATTCTTGTTGAGCCCAGTGGCCACCCCCTGTTGCCGGCAAGCTCGAACGCCTTCCCCCTCGTTCTTGCCAAGCCCGGGCCCCCCCTATTTCTAACCCCCACGTTGTCACCCTCCGGCCAAGCTTGCCCCATCCCCAATTTTGATCTTGGCCTCCTAGATCTGGGCTTTGGTTTTGAGGAGAGAGATATATATAAAAATTTTAAAATTTTTTTAAATTAATTATTAATAAAATTTTTTTAAATTAATTATTAATAAATTACTAAAATACTTTCTTATTCTATTAGAAATTAACGGAATTAAATGAAAATGATTATAATAACCAATATTTTAAGAGTTTAGGATCATTTCGGCAAAAAAAAAAAAAAAAAACATAGACCAAATCGTCACATTTTAAAGAATTCAGAAACCATATGTGCTAATTACTCTAACAAATAAAATAACAAGTCTTTTAGGTTTTATTTGGTATTTAAGTTTAGCTTTAAATAAACTGTAATTTTTTATCAATTTTTGTATTTTTCTAAAAAATCAACAAAATTTATAACTAATTCCAACTTAAAAATTTCATATCCAACCGACGAACTAAATGCAAGTTTAGTCTCTTATTCTCTTCTATAATATAAAGCTACGCGTATTCTTGAAAAGAAGGCTAATGTCTTTACCAAAAAAAGAAAAGAAAAGAAAAAAAGAAGAGGAAAAAAACAACTAAGAGTAATGATAATTTCACATCTAAATCTATTATATATAACAATGGTATTTTGTAATTTTTCTATTTTTGTAAGAGTAGTGATAATTAAGAGTAGTAATAATAGAATGGTATTTTGTAACTAAGAGTAGTAATAACAGATTGGTATTTTGGACATTTTTAGGTCAAAATTAATAAGATCAAAATACAAAACTTCAGAATATATGTATACTTTTTAAATAAGATCAAAATATAAAATATAAAATATAAAAAGGTAAATAACCCGAGAGATTTCAATCGTGAGAATTAGTTTGAAATTGTCTTGCAATTGAGTCACTTTCAAAACTTGCATGTTGAGATTAAAAAAATAAATGGATTTATAGTTAAATAGCTCTTTTTTAAAAAAGTTTTTAATAAATAGTTAAAGTTTTTAAAAACTATGTAAAAATATATTTTTTTTTCTAAAATAGTCAATTAGTGATAATTAACCACATAGTATAGTTAATTTAGTTAATTAGTGATTAATTATAGAGCAATCATTAATTGATCATAATGTAAATCACTAAATTTTATAATTAATAATTGATTGACTACTAGTCAATCTGATCAAATATAGAAAAATGACAAACGATCATTTTGCTAAATAAAAAAAGTTCTGCTATCTATTAAATTAGGTGACTAAAAAAAGATCATATAGTCTAATTTTTTAAAAATAAAGTTGTTTTTGAAAATAAAAATTAAAATAAGATAGATTATTTAACATAACAAAAAAAAAGAAAAAGAAAAAAAGTTAGTTGATTCTTTTATTAACATTCAAATAAAGAAATACAAAGATGAAAAAAAAAAATTTACATTTTTGTAGGAGAACACATATTACTAAGGAACAAAAATTAAATGAATAGAAAAATCTAAAAAGAATGAATTAAGTTAAAAAAAAAAAAAAAAAAAAAAGAAAGAAAGAAGAAAGATATGCAAATGTTACTATGTTAGTCGTCCCATCCCGTTGTCAAACTAAAAAAAAAAAAAGGGAGTCTTTTCATTGTTTGAAGACAAAAACCATGAACATCGCCACAAAAAAAAAAAAAAAAAAAAAAAAAAAATGAGTAAGTACTAAACTCGATTGAAATATCACCATACTATAAGAACCCCATCAGTTGAGACAACAAACACAATAACTTCACATTTTTGGGAGTACTGTTTAATTTAGTATGAAAAAAAGAACTAGTAGAACTCCTATTATAAAATTACTTTTAATTAAACTCTCGTTTAGAGAGATAAGTGCAATAAATATGATACTGTAATTATTAACAAAATATGTTAACATTTTAGTGGAATATATATTATCAACAATTAATAAAATATTTTTGTTTCTAGAAAATATATATATATATATATTTGAATATATTTATGTGTAACCCTCTATCATTCATGTATCTTTCATTCCCTTTTCACCCATTCACTTAAGTCTCTCATCCAAGTACCATAATCCTATATTTCTATAGCCGTAAGTCAATTAATGTGCAGTGGAGTAATATGGGTCCATTATGGGGATCCTATATGTTGATTCTTTAAAAATTGAAAATTATTCAATTTGAATAGTTGCATGAATAATAAAATAATAATTTTATACACAATTAATCTATCATAAATTACAAAATTTGAACAGTCTATTGTTAAATAAGAACAACGTGTAACTTGAATTCACAAACATATAATTATTAAAGCAACATATGATAACTAAATCTAATATTTAGTGTACCGATTTGAAATAAAATTTTTATATTGAAGTTGACTGATTTTTCAAAATTTAATTTTTTGATTCTTAAAAAAAAAACAGTTTGAGAATGTTCAATTGTCTGAAATGAATTTATAATTTATCAATATCAAGTTCTAAAAAAAACCCAATTTTTGTTGGAAATTGTGTTATCTAATTCTGTATGATAAAAAAAAAAAGAAACTAAATTCGTTTATTTGTATCAAGTTTTCGAGGGACTCGTTCGAGACTTATTCGAACTATTACTCAACAGAAAAAAAGAGCTTGGATTTTGGCTCATCATGATAGAAGTAGGTAGAAGAGAGATTTTCGTCGTTTGTGGATCACTCAAATAAACTCAGTAATTCGAGCCACTAAACTATACTATAGTTACAGTAAATTAATACACTTCACACTCTTTGTCTCTATCCATAATTATTTGGTAACAGGTCTTTCACAACGAGACCATTTATAAATGGAGAGAAGAGCATAGTAATTTGTCACAAACTAATTACATATGACTAGATCTGCCACGCAACATTTCACTTCAGTTGTTCTTAGTTGACACGTACGTCAGCTTTGACCTGCCGAATGACACGTGGAGACACCACAAGACACAACAAATATATTACAGAACATAACCAGCTCCGACGCAACCTAGATTCCGACCATTATTTTCTAAGCGGAGGCCACAAACCCGCCGTCGACAACCAGATCATGGCCGGTAACGAACTCCGAGTCCTCGGACGCCAGAAACACCACCGCATCCGCCACGTTCCTCCCCCTCATGACCCCCTTCATGCGGGAGCACCGCTCCACCACCTGATCCAAGTCCACCTCCTTCCCCAGCCCCAGCATCGTCCTGAATAGCGGCGTCCCCACCGCCCCCGGCGACACCGCATTCACCCGAATGCCGTGTCCCGCCAACTGCACGCTCGCCGACCGCACCAGCCCCAACACCGCGTGCTTCGACATCGTGTAGTCCGTGACTCTGTCCGTCCCAATGCTCGCCGTTATACTCGCCGTGCATATGATGCTCCCCCTCACGCGCCCCTCCACCATCGCCCTCGCCGCGTGCTTCACACTCGCCGCCATTCCTTTCACGTTCACCGCGAAGAGCTTCTCGTACGCCGAGAAGTCGAAATCCAGGATCGTCTGCTCGGCGAGGCTGGTGATTCCGGCGTTGCTGAACATGACGTCCAGGCGTCCATATTTTTCGACGGTGGATTCCACGATAGTTTTTACTTGCTTTTCGTCGCTGACATCACAGCGGACGTAGACGCAGATGTCTGCCCCGATCGATGCGGCGACGTTTCGGCCCTTCTCGTCCTGGACATCGGCGATTACCACGGCTCTGGCGCCGCGGTCGGCGAAGCGCCGTGCCACGGCCTCGCCGATGCCGCTGGCGCCGCCTGTCACTATGGCAACCTTGCCGTGAAGTTTGTTATCATCTGCCATATTCTTGAGATGAAAATACTGCAATTGAGAGTCTGCTTGTACGATCAAGAATGCTAACAAGCTCTGTGTCGGACTGGAGGGAATATTTTTACTGGAAAAGTCTCGTGCTTTCGGTGGATTAATTGATTATTATTATTTCATAAATAATTATTATTATCCGGAACAGTTAATATTCGTTATGCGGCTTGGATTATTGGTCTTTGAAAAATGGGGGAAATGAAGTACGTTGTGATTAAATAAAAAGGTACTTTAGTTGATGAATTTAATTTAAAAACAATACTAGGAAACATTAATAACATTAATAACGTTAAATATCATCTAAATATTAAATGGTGAGTTTTATAATTTGGAGATTAATAGCCCGTTTAGTGGAGTAGTTTGAGTTGAGATTTTTAAGTTTTAATAGTAAATTTTTTTGAATTTTCAAAAAAGACAAAAATTTTTTTGGGAAAAATACAAAATTTTTTAAGAAAAAGACAAAAAATGTTTGAATTAAATGATTTGGATGATTTCACCAAACACCCTATAAAATAAGATTAATTTACATTCTATTAGTTATGATGTTCAATATCACAACTAATAAAGGGAAAGAACATTAAAAGAAAAAAACGAAAGAAAGAAAGAAAGAAAAATAGTGACAACACATGACTTCTTTGGCTCCTCCTATTGGAATTTCATGATTTAGCGCATTTTCGTTCAGTAATCATGGTCTCTAGATGTTATTTTAACTGTGATTGTCGTTTTGCATGTTAATATCATTGATAATAAATTGTCTTCTTTTAAGTTGTTTCCTTAACAAGTGATGTCGACTTTTATTGAGGTTATACCGAAACCTTTTGTCGTTTAAAACTACTCTTGTTAGAAAAAGGTGTTCTCTCTCTCTCTTAAGTAATTGTCGTTTAAAGAAATCTTAGAGTGCCCCAATTAGTTGTTGTTTTCTTCGAAGTTCGAAATAGTTCCACTCAATGAAGTCTCATCGTCGTTCTTTAAGAGATATTTTCGTTTCATTTTCACTGTCGTTTAGGGGAATGTTGTGGCTTCTTGAGTTTTTTTTGTCGTTTTCACATGTTATTATCCTTTTTAGGATTTGAGATTAGATTCGTTCGTAATAATGCAACTTGTTGAACAGTCGTGTGAAATAGATAAATATAACAAAAATAAAAAAAATAATAATAAAAACGAAAAAATCACATGATAATGATAAAATCATCGTGTCACTGTTAACGTGATTAAAACAACGACCAAAGGCTTCCATTAATTATTCTCTCTTTTAATAGAGCTAACAACTGTCAAAGCAACTAAGCCTATAGCCTAGTTATTGTACAGCGACTGTAGCATATTCTTTCTCAATGATCATTCTCAGCCTTTCCTTTTGTATCTTGTCTTCATTTGCATATTGCATTGTACAATATCAGTCCACGTGTATTTCGTTGATGCATGGTCCGTTGCGCAGATTGTACCACGTGTATTTGGTTGATGTCTAATCTATTATACGGATTGTTTGTATAGTAATATAATTGGCCCAGCACAAAGAATAAATACGAGATTTTGTTTATCTTATCCTCTCATTTTAATTTAAATTATATTTTTTTTATCTTTTTTTAAAAAAATTTTAGCTTTTTCTTAAAATGTTTTTTATCTTTTTTAAAAATTTAAAAAAATTTACTATTACAATTAAAATATTTCAACTCAAACTAATCGACCAAATAAACATTGAGCATTTCCAAATTTCTTTCTCTCTTGGAATCTAATTTCCCTAATTACAACTAAGGGTCCGTTTGGTTTATTAGTTTGAGTTGAAATATTTTAGTTGTAATAGTAAATTTTTTTGAATTTTCAGAAAAAATAAAAAACTTTTTAAGAAAAAGATAAAATATTTTTAAGAAAAAGATAAAAAAAATACAGTTTGAGTTGAAATGAACCGAGAGTTAAACAAAACCTAACAAATTTGTCGCTTAATTCCAATTTTCAACGTTTCATTGTTAATGAGATGATATAATGGAGTAGTTATTGATTTGATAGATCACCGGTGAAAGAATGAAAAGACATCACAATCTCGACTTTTGACGGACTAGCAATTTGTATCCATTTGAAAGAAGCAAACGAAAATTTTTGAGAAAAAAAATATTTGAATAAAATAATTTAAATATAAATATTTAAACTGTCATTCAAATTAATATTTAGGGTTTGTTTGGTTGGTTAGTTTGAGTTGAAATATTTTAGTTGTAATAGTAAATTTTTTTGAATTTTCAGAAAAGACAAAAAACTTTTTGGGAAAAAGACAAAAACTTTTTAAGAAAAAGACAAAAAAAAGTACAGTTTGAGTTGAAATGAAATGGTCAACCAAACGCACCCTTAGATATTAACAATTTAAATGGAGCAATTTAAATATGTACTTGGAATCACTGAAAAGATATGAGAAAAATAAAAAAAATGATTATTTAAAATGATTTTTAATTTTTCTTTTTTAAGAAAAGGATATACGTGAATGGAAGTAAATTATTACTATTTTTTTAGGGGGGAATTTTACCATCTTAAAATAAGAGAGTGTTTAGTTGAGTAGTTTGAGTTGAGATTTTTAAATTTTAATAGTAAATTTTTTTGAATTTTCAGAAAAGATAAAAAATTTTTTGGGAAAAAGACAAAAATTTTTTGAGAAAAAAATAAAAAAAATTTTGAGATGAGTGTTTTGAGTTGGTGTGCCAAACATCTTATAAAAATCCAAATGACATTTAGATATTTTATTTTTAAACATGTCAATCAAACACGCAATCGGATGAATGATCCGATCTAATTGTTGGCAAAGGTTCGCGCAAACGGGGGGCTAATAAAAGAAATTGGGCAGATCTAATAAGATGGCGCAGACCTCTACTTTTAACTCATGTTTGGAAGTCCGTCTCACTCACTACCACTTGAGAACAAAACAAGATCTCTTGCTATTTTTTAGATTAGAAGTCAGAGTTTTAGACTCGGCAAGCCTATTAAAATTTGATCGAATAACGGACTTAGTATCAAAGCTTGAAGTGAAAGCTTTACCTTCAATCAGTGCCAAAGAAGATTTTTTTATATCGGAAGACTACCTATCAAAATCGTAACACATTTTACATTTTTATACTATATATTATAGTTATTTTCAATTCATATTAACCATTGTACATAATAATTTCAAAAAGAGAAAAAAAAAACTCCAAACATCCAACTCCAATCTATTATCCAAATTAACAAGCTCTGACGTACTATTCTAAGGATATGTTAGGTATTTGAGTTTAACTCAAGTTAAACTATATTTTTTTAAAGTCTTTTACTAAAAAAGTTTTTTATTTTTTTTGAAAAATCAACAAAAATTACTATTAAAACTTAAAAATCTTAACTCAAACTCATTCACCAAACACTCCTAAATGCCCATTTCAAAATGTTTTTTGTCTTTTTTCCCAAAAGTTTTTGTCTTTTTCTCAAAAAGTTTTTTGTCTTTTCTGAAAACTCAAAAAAATTTACTATTGAAACTAAAAAATCTCAACTCAAACTACTCCACCAAACACACTATAAGACCAGTAGTAAATTCGCTTGCCAATTATTATCACTTTTTTCAATATTGGCAAATTCCAAAACCAAAAAGAAGCATCGGAGGCCGCCATCAACAGCCAGGTTATGCCGGTGATAAACTCCGACTCATCGGAGGCCAAAAACGCCACCGCCTCCTCCACATGCCACTCTTTCAGCACCGTACCGTTCTTTAGCGCCGTGGTGGACTCCCCAAACTTCTCCAACTCCTCCACTCCCAACCCAAACATGTCGCGAAGCAGTGGCGACCCGATCGGCCCCGGCGACACGGCGTTCACCCGAATTCCATGCGGCGCGAGATGCAGGCTCGCCTACCGCAACAGCCCCAGCACCGCGTGCTTCGACATCACGTAGTCCGTGAACTTCTCGTGTCCGACACTCGCCGTGCATATCACGCGTCCGCCCTTGACCCCCTCCCTCCACCATCGCTCGCGGCCGCCATGCCGCGCACGTTCACGGCAAAGAGCCACTCGTAGGTCGACAAGTCGAAGTCGAGGAGTGTCTGATCGGGTGCGCTGGGGACGCCGGCGTTGCTGAACATGACGTCCAAGCGTCCGTACTTCAGTACGGTCGACCGGCCTAGGGCTTCGACCTGTGCCTCGTCGGTGACGTCGCAGTAGACGTAGGTGCAGCAGTTGGAGTCGATCGAAACGGCGACATTTCTGCCCTTCTCGTCTTGGACACCGGCTATGATGACGGCACGTGCTCCGTAGGCCGCGAAGGATCGAGCTGTGGCCTCGCCAATGCCGCTGGCGCCGCCGGTGACGATGGCTACTTTTCCGTGAAGCTTGTTCTTGCTTGGCATATTGGCGTCTGCCATTTTTTTTTTTCCTTTCTTTTGCAGTACATGAAAATTATTTTCGTAATTGAATTGTATATATTACGGGGGTGTTTGGTGGAGTAGTTTGAGTTGAGATTTTTAAGTTTTAATAGTAAATTTTTTTGAATTTTCAGCAAAGACAAAAAACTTTTTGAGAAAAAGACAAAAACTTTTTAGGAAAAAAATAAAAAAAAAAATTGAATTAAGTTGTTTGAATTGGTTCACCAAACTCCCCCTACATTTCACTTATTTTAATTTATATCACTGTACTTGCTTCTTTTTTTATATAGAATTTTATTGTTTCTACTGACCAATAATAATGGAAGAAATATTGCATTCTTTCTATCTAAAACTGCATGGAATACAACGTGAAACATGTACATAACCACCAAAACACAACTAAGTACTGCTCAATAGTGGATGTCGGCTAATGACTAAATTTATGAGTAATCCGGCTATTACTGAACTAAGCCCTCGTTTGGTTCACCATTTCAATTCAAAATTTTCATATCAATTTTTTCCTTTTTCTGAAAAAGTTTTTTGTCTTTTCTAAAAAGTCAACAAAAATTACTATTAAAATTTAAAATTTTCAACTCAAACTGGTGAATTAAACGGAAGTTAGGTTTAGTAGAATTTTAAGAATTAAAAGAAAATATCATGATAATTTTGAAAATAAAAATCACAACAAATTATTTCCATAAACATAGAAAGATTTAGATACACCGAAGCATCCTAAAAAATAACGTTGATATAATGATAAATTGTTTGATAGACTAGGTATACCACATGTCCTCGTCATAGTATACATGCTCAATAAAAACTAAACTCAGCATTTGGTTTATTGGTTGTAACTAAACTTCGCTTGTGTTACAGTTTTTATAGATCGGAGGCTTAGATATTTACGTTTCAAATATCATGAATTAATATTTAAAGGGTCAATGGATATTTTTGTAATTATGTTTATGTCCAGTCACGGACTCACGCTGGGGCCAAAAGGCCAGTGAAGGCACGTGCCCCACTGAAGAAACGTAAAATCTAGAGGTGGGAATTTGGGCCGGGCCAAACGGGCCGGCCCGCGGCCCGTAATTTGGGCCCGGCCCGCATTTTGTCGGCCCGGCCCAAGCCCGGCCCTAACTATAGGGCCGGGCCGGGCTCTCCTTTTAGGCCCGACGGGCCGGGCCGGCCCGGCCCGAATGTTAAGCCCAATGGGCCGGCCCGGCCCGCTTATTATTAAAAAAAATAAAAAAAATAATTAAAAAATTTATATATATAAAAAATAAAATAAAAGTTTAATTATTACCTTAAACAACTAAAATTAAAAGTTTAATTATAATATTAAGTTAACTAACTAACTAATATTATAATTATTAAATACTAACTAAGCAATTATAATATAAATATAAATATAAAAATTAATAGAAATAGTATAATAAAATTTTTTTAACAAAGTATAAAAGTTTTTATTTTTATCTAAGATAAAATATTAAGATAAATTATTAAATTATCAAAAATATATAAATTTATTCAAAAATTACAAATAATAAAAAAAATTTAATAAAAAATTTAAAAATTGGGCCGGGCTGGGCCCGGCCCGCTCCCGGCCCGCCCTAAGCCCACAGGCCGGGCCGGGCTTGCATTTCAAAAATTCGGGCCGGGCCGGCCCGGCCCGAATTTTAAATGGGCCGGGCCGGCCCGGCCCGAATTTTTGAAATAGCTCATCGGGCTCGGGCCGGGCCGGGCCGGGCGGCCCGAAATCCCACCTCTAGTAAAATCCCATGTACATTTGTGAGTTTTCAGCCTGTGCCTCTGCTGATTGGTGGGCATGTTATCTCTGGACCTTTTAAAAACCGAAATAGGCTTTATTGACCAATCTGCTATAATGTTGAACTCGGTAACAAAAAAAAAAAAAAAAGCAAGCAATCTTGGTTCTATTGCATATCCTAATATTATTTAAAAAAAAAAAAAAAACACTAACAGGCAAAATTATTATCATCAACGCTACTACTATGTAGATAATATATATAAAGAATTAACCATCACTTCAATAGCAAAATCATCATCACTAACAACTACTCTGTAGATAATAAATAAAGAATTGACCAGCACTCCAAAAGGCAAAATCGATCGTCCCATTACAAAATTATGTGGATTTTTTTTTTTTGCTTGAATAATATGTGGATATATATATGGTTCGATAAAATAACTTGGAGGCTAGAGTCGTCTGTGAGAATATAGACAGATCTACACAGGGGCCGGGGGCACGCAACATCCTCAATTTTTTGAAATCTAAATTTTTACCCCATAATTTCTTAAAAATTGAATCAAAGTAGATGCTATTTAACTTTTTTTTTATTACTATTATGAAACTTTAAAATTATTTTGATTTCAAAAACGCTTTTAAGGAGGTGTTTTCGGTAAGGGTGTACGGCGGTTTGGTTGCCGACTAAACATTAGTTTTGAAAAATAAGAAACCGAGCACCGCCGGAAAAAATAGAAAACTGGCCATTCAGTGACCGACATTTCTACGTGGGTTTCAGTTGGTACAGGTCGATTTCCATGGTATCAAGGAAGATAGAATTTGCCGGCGGGAAATGATGGTGATTACTAGGGAGAGAAAGATGACGGAGAAGAAGGTGGGGAGGAGGCTGCGCTCACCATGCAGGGTTATTAGGTTATTGTGAAAAAAAAAGATAGTGAAACGCCACCGTTTCATTGATTTGGAGAGGGAAAAAAAAGTATGAGCTTTCAAGGGTTGAAATTATGGCCTTTGGATTCTTGAAAGTAAGAGCATCGCCATCACGGAGCATGCCTCTTTGGAGTCTGAATCTGAACATGAACAACGGCAACATCGGCGCTAAAGGAAGAATGGAAGGGCAGTCGATTATTCAGTCACCAACTGAAGGAAAAACCTGAAAACAGTTGCCCGGCCGAGAAGTGTTGAGTGACTTGGTTCATTGACCTTCAATACCATCACCGTTGTCGGATGTTTTTCTTTTGCATTAGCAATTTTCGTTTTTATCATTGTTGTCCTTTTAATAATTTTTCGGCTTCATTTGGTTCATTATCTCATTTTAAACTAAAATATACTTTTTCATATCAATTTTTATCTTTTTATGAAAAAATTTATCTTTTCTGAAAAATCTAACAAAAATTTTCAACTCAAATTTAAAATTTTCAAACTCAACTAATAAACCGAACGAAGCCTCCATCTTTCATTGGAATTGTTGTGGTTTACGAGAGTTCCTCCCTTAGCTTTCTTTATTTGTATATATTATTTTTTATTACATGAAAAAAAAAAAATACACAAAATAAATATTGTCTTATTCGTCTCGTTGTTACGAATATTTTGACATAAAAATCATCTTATTCCGATTTAAAATGAGAAAGTTACAAATTTTTAAAATTTAAGTTTTTTAAAAATAAAAAAAAGAAAAAATTCAATGTATAATTATAAATTTAAAACTCAAATAACAAAATATCATCAAGAAATATTACCTTAAAACACCCAGTTAATCGTACATAAAACTCCGGGAGATTTTGGTACACCAGTCACATCCAAAAATAATGCTCATCATTATTGTTTCTTTCACGAGAGCTTTATTGCCGTTTGATCTGCACATCACTTTTTTTTTTTTTGCCCCCTTTTTTGACACTTTATCACCTTTTGCTCTACCCCATTATTGCCAATGAATCACTACAAGTAACATGAAGCAAGCAAAAATTACCACAAAAATGTGAAACATGTTTTAACAGTGACTGTCATGCATATGTTCAACAAGTCGTGGGCGGGTTAGAAGATAATGATTTTATCAAAATCTCAAACCAAATATGCCCCGGTGAGAGCTGGTTGGGGTAGAAAATTTTGAAGTCACTTTCTTGAGAGTTTAATTGTGATTTAATAGGCATATCACTTTTTTTTTCTCTGTCTTTTTTGATAATTCATCACTCTTTCCAGTAACATGAAGCAAGCAAAAAGTATTAAAAAAATGCGAAACATGTTTTAATTAGGGTTTTTTATGGATAGGTTCGAAATGTGATAGGCGGGTTGAAAAATAATGATTTTTTCAAAATATCAAACCAGAAGAAGGTAAAAAATTTTGAAGTCACTTTTGTAATTTCATGATAGCATTTTTTTTTTTGAAGGAAATAGTTACTAAAGCCAATTTCCCTTCAAAATCTTGATACAAAGGGATGGTTCTACTTCTAGCCAATGTGAGTTGCATACCGAGTTAGGTAAAATATCAAATATTAAAATTTAAAAAAAAAGAATTTAAAATCATGTGCAAAATCCAAAACTCAAAGTTTAAAAAAAATCAAGTGCCACATGTTTTCAATCTAAGAAATATACCATATTAAACGAATCACATGCTCAGAGACGTCATAAGCTCGCCTTTCAAGAAAAAAGTTTGAGTATCAAATAGCATTTTTTATAAAAATTTAGGGATCATTGTAACAATTTATACTTATTATTATTATTAGTAATTAAGTTTTGTAAATTAATCTTCGTCTTTCCTCTGTATTGTTATCATCATTGTTATAAAGAGACGTTGTTGCTATAGATAAACCTAGTTTTCAAAGTGTTGTCCGTGTACATACAAGTTGTTGTTTGTATCATCGTCGTCCGTATGAAATTTCTTTCACTGTTGTCTAGTATCGTCCATTATAGTCGCTTTGACTATTGTTGTCGTTTGTTAAATCTATATAAATCTGCAATTTAAAAAAAAAAAAAAATCTTTTACATATAATGACTTTAAATGCAATCGCTTGTTGAGTCCAGTTGCGGTTTCTATCCTTATTTCTCAATTGCAGGAGAGAGGGTTTTACTATAATGCTTTTTTTTTTTAAATAGATATTGATCGTTGTCATTTATCTTTTTTTTTTTTTTTTTTTTTCTTTTTGTTGGAATTGTTGTTGTTTATAACATATGCTCTTGTCTAGAAATGACAATTTTCCCAATTAGTCAGTTAAGTACTTGCGGTTACTAATTCATAAATGGGTGAAAAAAATAAGATCTAAACGAATTTGAGTTATAACGAGTTAAAAGTTTATCCCCTCGTGGGGCATGAATGAGGACAGGTTTGTGATCCCCAACCATATTCCATGTTTACACATTTCATTTACTTATATATTACTTTACTATTTAAAATATTATACATAATGTTTTTCACTAGGTATGATTTTAAGTGTTAAACTTTAATATTTAACTTGATATATAAATATTATGGTTCTAATTTATCTGAACTTAAACGTCTTATATAGATTTATATAGATGAAATTTTTTTTTATTTTAATGAGATAAAAAATAAATAATTGGGTAAACGAGGTAGCCTATGAGTACTCCAAATCCATGACAAAAAAAATAAAAAAAATCCATATTGTCCATGTCAACTTAAATGGATTACAAAACGGGCATGGGGAATGTTTTTATGCAGAGCGGATTGCGAAAAGATTATCCCATTGCAAACCCACTCTCTCGTCTCATTTTCAATTGATTTTATTTATTTAATGTATCATACTTTGTAACATGAAATATGTAACATTTCGAAAAGAAAAATGTTAGGGATATCAGTTTTAATCTCAAGTTTTGAGTACCGACTTATGTGACATATAAGTTGTTATTTTTTATTAGAAAGTATTAAACATTATCAAATCAATTAATTGCATCTACCAATGAAAATACAATACGTGTATTGACACTCAAAAAGTTAAAATTAAAATTGATGTCTTTAGCATCCCTCCTTCAAAATAACCCCGGGAGATTTTGGTACACACCCGACCACATCCAACAATGATGATTTTTTTTTTTTGGCATTTTAGAGTTTTATTTTGTTTCACCATTACTGCCCAAATAAACTACTTCAAGAGTTACTACAACAACGTAATTTAAAAAATAAAAATAAAAATAAAATAAAATAACCTACAACAATGTGAACCAAGCAAAAAGTACTTCAACAGCTTGAAACATGTATCAACAAGGAGACACAATTCCATAATAATAATAAAAAAAAAACACACACACGCGAACACTTCAAAATACTTTTACTTGCAGTGGCTGCATATAGATAGTGGTAATTTCATATATAATTCCACCGTTACATCTAGAACGGCTGAGGAATAAAACCGCCGTCCACGGCCAAGTCATGGCCGGTCACAAACTCCGACTCCGCCGAAGCCAAAAACACCACGGCGTCGGCCACATTCTCCGCCGCTATCACACCCCCTCCCTTAAGCGACACCATCGACTCTGCAATCTTGTCTGCCTCGGGCGTATCCCCCAATACCTTCCGCTTCATCGGAGTCTCTGTCGGCCCCGGGGACACCGCGTTCACCCGAATTCCATACTTACCAAGCTGCAAGCTCGCAGACCTCACCAGCCCCACAACCGCGTGCTTCGACATCGTGTAGTCCGTCAACTTCTTTCCCCCAATGCTCCCGAAAACACTGGCCGTGCACACCACGCTCCCCCTGACGCCTCCCTCCACCATCGCCCTGGCCGCGTGCTTCACACACGCCGCCATGCCACGCGCGTTCACCGCTAAGAGCTTGTCGTACTCCGACAAGTCCAGGTCCAGAACCGTCTGGTTGGACGAGCTGCTGACGCCGGCGTTGCTGAACATTACGTCGAGGCTTCCGTACGTACGGACGGTGTACTCGACCAGGGACTTAACCTGGTCCTCGTCGGACACGTCGCAGTGGACGTAGGCGCAACGGTGGAGGCCGATCGACGAGGCGACTTCTCGGCCCTTCTCATCCTGGACGTCGGCGATGACGACGGCGCGTGCTCCATGGTGGGAAAAGTGGCGGGCGGTGGCCTCGCCGATGCCGCTTGCACCGCCGGTGACGATGGCCACCTTGCCGTGAAGCTTATCTTTGGAAATAATTGGCATGGAGGTGTCGGTCATTTTGTTTTTGGGATATTTTTAAGTTTTTATTTGCTGTTTTTGGAGTGCGTTTCAACTTTCATATATAGTGTGTTGAAATGGAGAGAAAAAGAAAAAAGGCATGTGAAACGTGAGATCAATGGCGATGGGAGACATTAGACTGTGGATGCAAGTTGGTGGCAATGAAAAGTCAAAAAGGTTATATGGTCACGTCCCTATTTTGCTTGTTGTATTATTTTTATTTTATTTATTTATTTATTTATTTATTTTTGTCTTTATAACTATTCTCTCTTCCAATTTGTGTTTTTATTTCGCATGCTAATTTTTAAAATGAGTAAATATACTGAAGAGTGTTTTTTTTTTTTTTTTTCCGATTTTTGTCAATATGCTTCTCATTTTGAAAAATTGTACATCTTATTGTTAAATATATTTTGTACAGTATCTTTTTAGAATGCTTTTAAAATATTTTACAATCTTCTTGAATTCTTCTCTCAGTGTAATATTTTCAACACCATTTCTTCTTATATTTTAACTTTCCATATAAATTTTAGACGCTTTTGTTTTGAAGGAGTTATATATATATATATGCGCACACACATCAAAACACCATCTCATTCTCAAAAATAATTTTCTCATTAAAAAAAAATATTCTATTTTAAAAATGAGTATGCGATCCAAACATGCCCTTAATTTCTAACTTTAGAATTATATTTTTTTTCTTATTTCTTTTTGACAACCTCCTATTAGGACTCTCTCTCACTCTAAGAAATTATAGTAACTAATTATTTTTTAAAAAAAATATTAAAAGCTAAATAGTATATTTTAAAAATATTTAAGACAAATTGCATATTTATGATAAATTATTTATCTACGAGAATTTTTTGAGTTGATTTTATAGTAAATATGCTCCATAAATAAATTATTTATCATGATTTTTTACCACAAACATTTTACATGAATATTTTTTAAGATAATTTAATCACAATATACTTCATAAATACATTAATTATTATTAACATGCTATTTAGCTCTTGCATTTATGCTATTTACCATTAATATTTCTTTAAAAAAAAAAAAGCTATTTTACTCTTTCTCATTGCCATGCTATTTACCTCACGCATTAATGTTATTTACCATAAATGTTTCTTTGAAAAATGCTATGTTACTCTTTCTTTCTTTCTTTTTTCATTTTCTTTTTCTTGCATAAGCTCTCTTTTTGAAGTAACACTACAAGAAATTGAACTTACAGCGACCAGACTTTCCGCGACCAAAAAAAATTTGGTGTCTGAAGATCAGTTTCGGCGACCAAAATTTTGGTCCCTGAAGGTAAGAATCTTCAGCGACCAAAATTTGGTCTCGGTAGGTCACCTTCCGAGACCAAATAAATTTGGTCCCTGAAAGTCCCCTTCTCCTACACAAAACCGGGACCAAAATCCATTTGGTGGCCGAAAATGACTTTCGGGGACCAAAAGTTTGGTCTCGGTAGGTCACCTTCCGGGACCAAATAAATTTGGTCCCCGAAAGCCCCCTTTCCTACACACAACCGGGACCAAATTCCATTTGGTGGCCGAAAATTACTTTCGGAGACCAAAAAGTTTGGTCCCTGTTGGTCACCTCCACCGAAAATGACTTTCGGGGATCAAAAAGTTTGGTCCTTGTAGGTCACCTTCCGGGACCAAATAAATTTGGTCCCCGAAAGCCCCCTTTCCTACACACAACCGGGACCAAATTCCATTTGGTGGCCGAAAATTACTTTCGGGGACCAAAAAGTTTGGTCCCTGTTGGTCACCTCCACCGAAAATGACTTTCGAGAATCAAAAAGTTTGGTCCCTGTTGGTCACCTTCCGAGACCAAATAAATTTGGTCCCCGAAAGCCCCCTTTCCTACACACAACCGGGACCAAATTCCATTTGGTGGCCGAAAATTACTTTCGGGGACCAAAAAGTTTGGTCCCTGTTGGTCACCTCCACCGAAAATGACTTTCGGGGACCAAAAAGTTTGGTCCCTGTTGGTCACCTTCCGGGACCAAATAAATTTGGTCCCCGAAAGCCCACTTTCCTACACACAACTGGGACCAAATTCCATTTGGTGGCCGAAAATGACTTTCGGGGACCAAAAAGTTTGGTCCCTGTTGGTCACCTTCCGGGACCAAATTTATTTGGTCCCCGAAAGCCCCCTTTCCTACACATAACCGGGACCAAATTCCATTTGGTGGCCGAAAATTACTTTCGAGGACCAAAAAGTTTGGTCCTTGTTGGTCACCTCCACCGAAAATGAATTTCGGGGACCAAAAAGTTTGGTCCCTGTTGGTCACCTTCCGGGACCAAATAAATTTGGTCTCCGAAAACCCTCTTTCCTACACACAACCGGGACCAAATTCCATTTGGTGGCCGAAAATTACTTTCGTGGTCCTTGTTGGTCACCTTCCGGGACCAAATAAATTTGGTCCCCGAAAGCCCCCTTTCCTACACACAACCGGGACCAAATTCCATTTGGTGGCCAAAAATTACTTTC
Organism: Ficus microcarpa; assembly: GCA_025413485.1. Classification (NCBI taxonomy): domain Eukaryota; kingdom Viridiplantae; phylum Streptophyta; class Magnoliopsida; order Rosales; family Moraceae; genus Ficus; species Ficus microcarpa. The sequence continues at coordinate 206,861 of JAINRI010000586.1, read as the reverse complement.
GGGGACCAAAAAGTTTGGTCCCTGTTGGTCACCTCCATCGAAAATGACTTTCGAGGACCAAAAAGTTTGGTCCCTGTTGGTCACCTTCCGGGACCAAATAAATTTGGTCCCCGAAAGCCCCATTTCCTACACACAACCGGGACCAAATTCCATTTGGTGGCCGAAAATTACTTTCGGGGACCAAAAAGTTTGGTCCCTGTTGGTCACCTCCACCGAAAATGACTTTCGAGAATCAAAAAGTTTGGTCCCTGTTGGTCACCTTCCGAGACCAAATAAATTTGGTCCCCGAAAGCCCCCTTTCCTACACACAACCGGGACCAAATTCCATTTGGTGGCCGAAAATTACTTTCGGGGACCAAAAAGTTTGGTCCCTGTTGGTCACCTCCACCGAAAATGACTTTCGGGGACCAAAAAGTTTGGTCCCTGTTGGTCACCTTCCGGGACCAAATAAATTTGGTCCCCGAAAGCCCACTTTCCTACACACAACTGGGACCAAATTCCATTTGGTGGCCGAAAATGACTTTCGGGGACCAAAAAGTTTGGTCCCTGTTGGTCACCTTCCGGGACCAAATTTATTTGGTCCCCGAAAGCCCCCTTTCCTACACATAATCGGGACCAAATTCCATTTGGTGGCCGAAAATTACTTTCGAGGACCAAAAAGTTTGGTCCTTGTTGGTCACCTCCACTGAAAATGAATTTCGGGGACCAAAAAGTTTGGTCCCTGTTGGTCACCTTCCGGGACCAAATAAATTTGGTCCCCGAAAACCCCCTTTCCTACACACAACCGGGACCAAATTCCATTTGGTGGCCGAAAATTACTTTCGGGGACCAAAAAGTTTGGTCCTTGTTGGTCACCTTCCAGGACCAAATAAATTTGGTCCCCGAAAGCCCCCTTTCCTACACACAACCGGGACCAAATTCCATTTGGTGGCCAAAAATTACTTTCGGGAACCAAAAAGTTTGGTCCCTGTTGGTCACCTCCATCGAAAATGACTTTCGAGGACCAAAAAGTTTGGTCCCTGTTGGTCACCTTCCGGGACCAAATAAATTTGGTCCCCGAAAGCCCCATTTCCTACACACAACCGGGACCAAATTCCATTTGGTGGCCGAAAATTACTTCCGGGGACCAAAAAGTTTGGTCCCTGTTGGTCACCTCCACCGAAAATGACTTTCGGGGACCAAAAAGTTTGGTCCCTGTTGGTCACCTTCCGGTACCAAATAAATTTGACCCCCGAAAGCCCCCTTCTCCTACACACAACCGGGACCAAATTAATTTGGTCCCTAAATTTCTTTCTTTTTTTTTTTTTTTTCTCTATTGACACGTTCATAATATTTTCAGAATTATTAATGTTGGAAACACAAGAAAAATCATAAAAGTAATAATTGAAAAAAATAAAAAAATAAAAAATAGAAAATAAAAAAGAACTGTTCAAATCATACTTTGTTTTTCTTTTGAAAAGAACACCACTTTACTTCCCCTAACTAGAAGTAAAAATTAAGAAATCCAGTTTCTCAAAATAACTGTAACCATGCACTTATATTTGTAAAAATAAATGTCATATATAATATATATATATATATATATATATATTTTTAACATGATAAAAGAGCTAAAGATGAAGAAAATGTAGTGAAGGAGAAGTTATTTTTTTCCCTCTTTTGGTTAAGAAGAGTGAATTAAATTTTAATTTTTTTTCATTCCATCACCGTTCTTCACACACCATTTTGATGCTTTTTTATTTTTCTCCAAAAATCATTTTTTTACTGCAAAATCGTTTTGCTATTCAATTTCTGCTTCATTTTAATCTCATTTTCTTTTCATTCTCTTTCTTGTAACCTTTTTCTATTTTATTTCACTTTCTAATTAGTCAAATACGCACCATTTAGGTGCTTTTTTTTTTTTTGCCCCTCGCTGTGAGTCTGTCCTTTCTCACAGCAACGCACCGTTAAGGTTTTTTTTTTTTTTTTTTTGGGTTTTTTGTCCTTCCTTACAGCAACTACAGCTGACATTTGCTTTTTACTTCTTCCATATTGCGCTCTTGTAAGAGTTTTGAAACTTGAACTTAAAAGAAGATTATTTAATTCAAATTACAGTTTTGTCATATTATAATTACATATTTATTATTTTTTAAGTACAAAATGTCTAAAAAGAGAGAGAGAGAGAGACTAGAGTTTTTTTCATAAATATATAACACAAAAGCAATAACTTTTTTTTTTTTTTTCAAGCATGTTGATAGGAAAGTAATTTGCAATTTTTTTTTTTTGGGCACTTCAACCTGCATAAGTGCATATTGATATTCACTTTTTTTTTTTTGATTATATATTTATATTCAAGTTAAATGAAGCCATTTTATATTAAATTTACATCAATTTTAAATATGAAAAATCCCAACTAATATTTTTTCTCATAAGGTTTACCATTTTTTTATGAACTTTGTGTTTAAGATTTCTTTTCTTTTGGGCTATATGTACATCAGTTCCTAACTTTATTTTCAGAAAATGATCATTTGATCTATTATTAATTTTATAAATCAATCCTTAAATTATTGATTTAGTTGTAATTTTTGGTAAAACTAAAAACGTTCAGTAATCTTATATATATATATATATATCTTATTAACTATATTAAAAGAGTAGAAAACATCTTATTGTTCATTTTTCGTAGTCAAAAACGCACCGTTTCAGTGCTTTTTAACTTTTCCTTCCGTACTTTTCTTTGTGAAAAAGCTGCTTCCTTTTTATTTCCCTTCCGTTTCGGTGCTTACTCTATCTCTCTCTCCCCTCTCTCTTCTTGCACCCCTTTGTTTCCCACCGCTCCACTCTTTCTCCTCCCTCAGATATATGATCGCCCCCATCTCTCTCTCGCTCTCCCCTCCTTTCTCTCTCCTATCACTATCCACTGTTAACGTTGTCTCTCTCTCTCTCTCTCTCTCCATCTAGCTATCGTGCTGTCAACATCGATCTAAGCCTCGCGATCACAATATCATGATCACAGCCTCTCAATCGCACTCGGCAGCGCCGTCTACGCGTTCTACCTCTGGATCGTGATCTCTTTTCTCGGTGAGTCTGGGCTTGCAGTGGGTTTTCGGCGATTAAGTGACAGTTTTTTTTTTTTTTTTTACCTGTTTGCTGATATTTTGTTTCCGACCCCCTAAAATTTTCAATTTGGGGGTTTCTTTCTTTCTTTTTTTTTCCCCTCTAATTTATGAGATATGTTCATATACATGGCCCCTTTTTTATGTTTTCTTTTTTCCTTTCCTCTGTTTGGTTGCTGGAAAATTGGAAGAAAACAAACAGAATTACTAAATTGTTTTTATTTTTTATTTTTGATACGTTTCATTTTTTAGTTATTTAGTTATTTATTTATTTTGTGCTTCGGGACATCAATAAGTAAAAGAGAAATTTTTGAAGAAAAAGACTAATTTTTTTTCCTTTTTTTTAGAATGTTCTTTTTATTTTTTCTTTAATTCGTCGCAACGGTTCCCACGAGACCCATGTAGGGGAATTCAAAAGGGACAATGTTGTCTAAAGTTTTTAAAAATCTGCAATTTCTTTTCTCCTTTTATTAAACGAGAATGAAAACTTTGAAAGAAAAGGCGATAACTTTTCACAAAAAACATAAAAAAGCCCGTTAGATAATCTCTGGACAGAAGAGTCAAAATTTCAAGTATTTTCTTCTACAAAGTAATGTCTTTTGTCAAGTATTATAAAAATCTTCATTATCATGGTGCATATACGGGAATTGAAAAGGAATACTGTTGTGTCAGATAGTATGTTAAAGAACTTTTTAAATACTAAAATGAGAACTTGAAAAATTAATAATATTTAACAAATTCTGTAAAGTAAAATTTTTAATTGGTGAGTTCCAATTGCTTTAGTGCCTGAAATGAGATTTTATTTATTCCGATCAAGTTAAATCGTTCAAAAAAGACTACATTCAAACATTTATTTTACCAATGCTTAATGAAGCTTTTTTATTCCGTTGAAAGTATGCCTTGTGAAATTGTTTTGTTGATCTTTCCATTAACAATTTCAGCCGTTGTGTAGGTTTAAATTGTCTTTCTTAATTTGGTCGGAATAGTTCTTTAACTTCAGAATTTCCTCTTGTCTATTGTCCATCTCATATTGGGTTGAGAATACAATATCATTGAAGTCCTATGTTCTACGATGCCGATTTGTTCTACGATGCCGTTAGAAGAATCTTGGATGAACTTATCATTGAAGTAGTAGTTATTTAATTCCTTGGTTTTCTTTATTTATGACTTGAATTAGTTGTACACATCAGAACTTGATTTATTCTTAGTTATTATTTCCTACTTTCATGCATGTAAACGTTAAGCAAGTCATTAAGGCTTGACTGATTCTAAATAAAGGACATCGAACTATTTTATTGACTCTTGATTATTTGGGACGCATTGGTTTCTCATTTAAGCCAATAAACTTTCACTATTTTCTTTGCTTTAGTTACTTTGTGTAACAATATCATGATCTGCAGGATATCTTGAAGAAGAGCACTAGGGGGCTTGAAAGAGACTATTGCATTTAGGGAAGAATTTTTACGACATGATGCAGAAGTAGATTAGACAAGACTTGTTCAAATTGTATTTTATGATATAGGAAAGCAGAAACTTCTAAACAGGTAGATGGCTTTTCATTTCTCAATATTTTGTTTTTTAAAAAAGTGGCTATTAATTTCTATGCTATCGAGAAATGTGATCTCTCCGCATAATTTTAGTGTATGTATTAGATACTTGATCATCTACAAATAACCGTGACTTTGAAGATAATGTAAAGTGTAATTTTCTCTCCCTCTCTCTAGCTTTAAGAAGAGGACTAATTAATGAATCACTTCTCACTTCTTTAGATACTTAAGATGTATACTTTTTTTTTTTTTTTAATGTTAATAGTGTAACAAACGAGCATATTAACTTTTTAAAACCACATCGTTGAAGATCAATATACTTGACTTATTATTTGTTGATATGTTTCTGTATGTCCTGTAATAATTGAAAGTTCAATCAGTTGATAAATCTATGGTGACGACAATATCAGAACATTTTCTGTCTCAAACAATGTATGTTTTGCAAGTGTTAAATTGGTCTTACATACTTTTACTAGGTGAAATAAAGGGCATCAATGTGAGCCCTTTTATTGTGCCCATTTTAGATGTTTGACTACTTGGAAATCTAATTCCAAAATTGTTCTGTTTTTATGATTTAATGACAAGTTTGTTAGTTGATTATTATGCTTTTTCCTCTAACAATTTATTGCTGGCATTCCTAATCGGAGTTCCACCAGATTGCTTTCTCTCCAACGAACAAGCTTTCACACAAGGTTGCTCTTTTATACGGAGACTATTAGTTTTTTTTTTTTCCTTTCTGATTTTTGAAGTAGAAAATTGGATAAATTATATCCTAATCCCCTGTTTGGTTGATGAGAAAATGGAGGAAAAGAAAAAGAAATCCTAAAAACGTAATTTTTTAATTTCTATTTAAAAATGCCTGTTCTTGCACATGAAAGCATCATTATTTGATTATGTTAGTATACCATTCCATATGTTGATTTTCGTACATACACACTCATGTATACAATACATTACTTGTATGTGATGTTTCCTTTTAACTTTTCAATTGCTAGACCTTTGATGCTGTTGATGGAAGTCAAGCAACACTGACAATTTCGTCTAGCCCGTTGGGGAACTTTTGGATGGTGGTAATTTTCTTTTACAATGCATCTCTCTCTTTCACTCACTCTTCCTTACACTGACTGATTGGCTCATGTTGGTTTATGAAGTTGTTGTATTTTTCTCTATGTTGATTGTTGTGATGCGCTTCCATATATAATATGTGCATTTTTGCTCTTTTCCATTTGGAAATTGGCTTGAGGGAGTTAACAATTTGGGGTTGGGATCGTTAATGCTTGCAGTTTCATATCCATCGGAAATATTGAGATTTGAGAGAAAAAGGACAGTGAATAGTTGAATAGGGGAGATAAGGTCGTGGGTTGGGAAAGCGGTTTTTTCCTTTTTTTTTTTTTTAACTTTTCAGACTTTTTTCTTTAACTTTTAGCGGGCCTGCCTTGTGCTTTTTTTCCTTTTTACTTAGAATTGGGCGAGCTTGCTTTTCCCACTCAAAACATTTCTCCCCCCTTTTAATGGTAACAAATTTTGAAAAACGCTATTATTCTTGTAGTGAAAGATGGACAAGAGTTGGATTTATATTAAGAATCGTCTCTTGAAGGAGTATAAGGATGGAGTGAAAAAGTTTATTGAACTAGCACGTAACCACCTAGATAAGGATGGGAAGTGTCGATGTCCTTGTAAGAAATGCATGAATTTTAAGTTCCACCATATAGAATTGGTGGAGCGCCATTTACATATCTACAGTTTTCGCACGAGTTACGTGAAGTGGGCACAACATGGTGAAGACCAAGAAAGCACTAGTCACACTACACGGGATGATAGTGCTAGTCACAATGTACGAGATGAAGAATGTGTAGATCAAGAAGAGACTGGTGATTTTTACGACGAAGACGAGATGATGAATGCGCTAAATGATGCATTTCCACACAACAGATCACAAGCAGTGGACGATGGGGGAGATGGAAATGAAGGTAATGCTTATGAAGAAGAGTCTTCGGATTTTGCTGATTTGTTTGCCGAAGCTGGGAAGGAGCTTTATTCTGGGTGTACAAAGTTCTCTGCATTAACTTTTATAGTTAAGATGCTACATATAAAAGTATTGAATAAATGGAGCAACCACTCGTTTGATATGTTATTGAAGTTAATTCGAGAGGCATTTCCAGAAGCGAAAGTTCCAGAAAGTTATTACGAGTCGAATCCAACAACTTCTTCAACAACTTAATCCGCTTTCAAATCATCCGGGACTTTTCTCGCAATGACCAAATGGACCGCCGCCACCGCCGTCGCCACCAGCAGCCACTATGACCTAAGTTAGCTTTTGTTTTTATTATACTTTACTTTTGTTTGATACCTATTATAATTAAACATTTGGTAGTATTAAAATTTTAGTTAAACAGGTTGTAAATGATTACTGTGATTATTACTGTTGAGAATATGTGACTATGCTCAACAGCTGTAAATAATCCTGTTATCAAAAAATTTTGGTTGCTCAAACTTTCGGTGACAAAAATATTTGGTACCTAAAAAATTTTGCAAAATACGTTTTGCTAACGAATAAATTTGAATTTTTTCAGAAAGCAACGGGGACCAAATTTTTTGGTCTTGGATTTTTTTTTGACACCAACGGGGACCAAATTTCTTTGGTCGCAGCTTTTTGATAGACCAACGGAGACCAAATTTTTTTGGTCTGGGATTCCTCTGTGACCAACGGAGACCAAATTTTCTTGGTCGCTGATTTTGACGTACAGAGACCAAATTTTTTTGGTCTCGGATTCTTCTGTGACCAACGGAGACCAAATTTTTTTGGTCTCGGATTCTTCTGCGACCAACGGAGACCAAATTTTCTTGGTCACCGATTTTGACATACGGAGACCAAATTTTTTTGGTCTCGGATTCTTCTGTGACCAGCGGAGACCAAATTTTTTTGGTCTCGGATTCTTCTACGACCAACGGAGACCAAATTTTCTTGGTCTCCGATTCTTCTGTGACCAACAGAGACGGTCTTGGATTCTTCTACGACCAACGGAGACCAAATTTTCTTGGTCTCCGATTCTTCTGTGACCAACAGAGACCAAATTTTTTTGGTCTCCGATTCTTCTGTGACCAACGGAGACCAAATTTTATTGGTCACCGATTTTAACCTACGGAGACCAAATTTTTTTGGTCTCGGATTCTTCTCTGGCCAACGGAGACCAAATTTTCTTGGTCGCGGATTTTGACCTACGGAGACCAAATTTTTTTGGTCGCCGATACCTAGTGCGACCAGCTTTCGGAGACCAAATGGCGACAAAAAATTTTTGGTCGCGGAAGGCAACGGCGCCCAAAAAATCGACTTTCCGGGACCAATTTTTTGGTCTCCGAAAGTGAAAATTCTTGTAGTGTAAGGGCTGGTTTGAAATACCAATTGATGTTATAATTTTGAAGTTAGTTTTTTTTTTTAAATTGAAAACGAGTGAATACTTAAATATATGTTTGATTAAAATATATATTAAAAAATGAACTTGATATTTAAATAGTATAAAAATTTGAAAGATGTTAAAAAAATATATATTAAATTACAACTCAGTTGGCATTTAATGCTCGAAAACTTTGTTTGTTAAGCATCTTTACCTAATTTTTTTTTAAAGAAAAAGGCAAAAAAAAAAAAAAAAGTCGTGTATGGAATCAATCGGAAAAGACAAAATAAAGTACAGAAGTGAAAGGGAAATAAGCAAGCAAGGAACTTATAGGGTGTTTGGTGGAGTAGTTTAAGTTGAGATTTTTAAGTTTTAATAGTAAATTTTTTTGAATTTTCAGAAAAGACAAAAAACTTTTTGGGAAAAAGACAAAAATTTTTTGAGAAAAAGACAAAAAAAATTTTAAGATGAGTGTTTTGAAATGGGGAGCCAAACACCCCCTTATGCTAAAAAGAAAAGTCGAAACCTATCTTTCGAAAATCAATTCTTCTAATAGAACTCTTTAAAAAGCTTGATAGTAAATTCACAAGAGAAAAAAAAAATAGTGCAAAACTTTATTTTTGTAAATATATAATTTCATTTTAACAATTTCACAAAAACATTATTCACTTATTTTATCTACCGTGAATATGCTATTTATTAAATATTTCAATTCATGTTTAGCATCCAATTTACTTGTTAAATTCCATAGTTACCAAAAAACGAAAATTTGGTAAATTAAAGATTAATAGGTAAGATATATTTGCGTATTAATAAAATCACGAGTAATAAAAATATATACTTGCAAAACTCTTAAAAGATTTCGTAGATGTATAATTCTCTTATTTTGGTTTTCCTAAGTATATTTAGGAAAACAAAATTAGTTCTCCTAAATATACCATTTACAATATATTCCACTATTGTGGATGCTAATGTCATCAGTGATATTGTTGATGATTGTATAGGTCAAAGAGGTAGCACTATTTGCTATGTATCTCGTGTATTGAATAGTATAGCCCACTTCTTAGTTAGATACCTATTAATAAATAATCGAATGTCTCTTTTTCAAAAAAGAAAAAAAAATGAATTTTTTTTTTATCTCTAATTGATAAAGTTGAACAAAATTAATAATCCTAAATTCCATTTGAAAACGCTAAATCCCTAAATTAGTGGAGGAAATTCCCATAATTTGAGGGGGAAAAAACCCCAAATTAAAAACCCAGGAGGAAGCTGCCGCCACTGTTGCCAAAGGGAATCTTTGTCGAAGAAGCGACGTGTCTAGTGGGCCTGTTGTCAAAGATACGTTGTGGCTGCTTAAGGGTATGTTTGGTTGGAAGGAGGGATGGAAGGAGGGAGAGACCTAATCTTTTATTTGGTTAGAAGGAAGAAAGGAGAGATGGAGGGAGGGAGTCTCCTTCCAAACTCACATTATTGAATCCTTACATTAATGTAAGGATTCAACAAATCCATTACCTTTTAATTTAAAAGTCTATTTTATCTTAAAAAATAATTATTAAAAAATTCATTAATGTAAAATAATTAAACAATTAATTATCATTCATTATTTTAACTCTCTCATCCTCGTATCAAATAATATAAATGATTTTTATAATCCTCTCATATTACATATCCTTCCTCCTCTCCATCCTTCCAACCAAACATAGCCTAAGTAGTCGCACCCCATCAGATATCAATACGCAGGATTGCTCGCGATCTCCGTCGTTTGTAGAAGAAAATGTCGTTTTACAGGAAATTGTCGTCCTTTCTAATTATATCGTTTATAATTATTTTTTCGTTGTCAAATTTTGTCTCTTATATTGTGGTATAAATGAGGTTTTTTAACTAATCTAACGCATGTTGTCGTTTTTATATATTTTTGACGTTTCTTAACATGTCCTTAACATAGCTGTTGCTTGCCACAGGAGTTGTCCCTTGCATCATCTTATTATTCTTAATTTTTTTTTTCCGAAATTATATAAGAAAATGACACTTTCCATAATTTTGTCGTTTCTCTCTCATTGTTGATTGTAGATAAGTTAGACTTGTGTTTTTCATACAAGTTAATTACTGTGTGTAATAGATCCATTTTTTGCACATGCTGTGAACTCTTATAAAATTAATCTACTTTCGAAGATGAAATTATTGAGTTTCATCTAAAATTCTAAATAAATAAATTAAAAAAAAGGGATAATAAAAAAGATTTGAAAGTCGAGTTGTTTTGTAAGCATGCAATCAAAGGAATGTTGTATTTTGATAGTTGTCAGTTACCTTTTGAAATCTTTCCGATCTCATATAATTGGAAAATTTTAAAAATTCTCCCTAAATTATATAGCTATATTGTCAACACGTCTTTTAACATTGTATCTCTGAATTATTATTCCTACTTAAATTCACCTTCCGAATTTTTAAACATGTTTGTTTTTAATGGAATATCACATGTGACGCCTATGAAGACCACAAATTCATTGATTTGTTTAAATCCTTAACTAATCGAATCGGATAAAAGTAAGACCGATCTTTAGAGAATGTTGCTGGATTTTATATCGCGATGCACAATCTTTGGAGAACAGTCATAATGTAGGTAAGAAAGTCCTCGAGTGTAACCGAGGGTTAAAAACGGGCTATGTTTAACCGCATGCTTTGACATCACGTAGTCCGTGAACATCTCCGACCCCTCCCTCCACCATCGCCCTAGCCGCGTGCTTCACACACGCCGCCATGCCCCGCGCGTTCACAGCAAAGAGCTTGTTGTGCGTCGACAGGTCCAGGTCCAGGACCCTCTGGTCGGACGCGCTGGTGACGCCGGCGTTGCTGAACATGACGTCGAGGCATCCGTACGCACGGACGGTGTACTCGACCAGGGACTTGACCTGGTCCTCGTCGGAAACGTCGCAGTGGACGTAGGCGCAGCGGTGAAGCTTACTTTTGATAATAAAGGGAAAGTTATGAGACCTGCTATAAAGATGAGGTGTGCATTGACTTTTACCCCGTTTAAAAATTATAGCAAAAAATGTCATCGTGACACATTGAATCAAATTGATCAAAAAGACCCTTTTTTTTTTTTTTTTTTTTTTTTCTGTCCACTCTCCCTCCCTCCGCAATCCTTCCCAGCAGCATTGCTTGCTCGCCAGAGAGTTTGTCCTCGCTGTGGCTGCACGGAGGATCTCCGCAGTTGTTCTTCTCCGATCGCCGACCACTGCCCCGGCTTTGCAACGTCGGCGAGATCTAAGATCTCTTCCACCGGCGAGCCGTGGCTGCGAGGAGGTGGAGGGGATTCAAGATCTCCGCCGAATGTCGCCGTGGTGGCTTCGGATCTGACATTTTTATTATTATTATTCTATGATTTTTTTTATTTTGTTGTATTTTGCTTCTTGTTATTTTATGATATTTAATGAAATCTAGTCATTTATGTCGTTACTCTGCTGATAAAATCAGACGAATTTGACCATAATCGATCGGTAATCAGATGATTATCAACTGATAATCAATTGATATGTGTCAAAGGAAGTGATTACTGGTTATTAACCATCTAATATTTGGCCAAGGTGGTGATTATTAGTTGGTAACTATCCACCCACCAAAGATGGAAGTTATCGGTCGGTAACTATTTGATTACCAATATTTTATCGGAGGCTATGGTTACTGATCGATATCATGTTGGATACCAAATGATAACCAACTAAAAAGTATCGATCGACTTAAATAATCATCCTTAACTTATAAGAAATAATTAAATAAATAATTAAATCCTTAACTTATAAGAAATAATTAAATAAATAATTAAAATGTGATGACATGTCGTGGTAGTATTTGCAATAGTTTTTTTTTCTTGTGACAAAAATCACTCCAATTTTCAAAAGTTCCTGATAATAATTATTGTGAAGCTTCTATAAACATATATATTTTTAATTGGTCCCTATTTGTGGCAAAAATCACTCCAAGGCTTCACTTAATGGCATTTTTCAACTCTCTCTCTCTCTCTCTCTTTTTTTTTTTTTCCTTCAAAAGTTGATATGTTTTGATGACGTTGTTCGGCTCTCCAGTTTGGTAACAAAAAGTCCATTTCAATTTCTGTTTTTTTTTTTTTTTTAAATCAATAAAAATTCTAACCAGTTTTAAATAAGATAACCAAACAATGAGAAGGATACTAAATTATCGATGGGTAAAATTATCATTAGTAAATCCAATGAGATTTGTTGAATTTTAGGATACTAAATCTCTAATATCAATTGATAAATAAAACTCACCCTTATAAAATCAATTGTAAAATCTTATAAGTCACTATGTATCCTATAATCTGATAAATAATCTTTCCATATGAGATAATTGTCTACCATTATTCGTTGTCATTCAAGATATGTCGTGTTCTATTTCCTTGAAATTTTTTAAATATTGTTTTGTCGTTTTCTGTTGTCGTTTTACGTACATGGTATTTTCAAGTTGCTGTCTTTTCTTTACTAATGCGTAAAAGTACACTAATTCAGCAAAACTCGTACGCATAATCAAATAACAATAAGTTTGGGGTCCTCATGTTTTTGGGGGAACAATGTCAGAAACCATTTCAAAGCAAACACTTTCTAGCACAACATTTAACTTTTTACAAGCCCCCAAGAAAGGGGCCAAAAAAAGAAAAAAAAAAAAACACTCACAAATATTGGGAGAAATTCAGCAGCGCATTCTTCTCAAGAATAATCTGAATGAGACTCGTAAAATTCACTTGGGTAAGGTGACATGACCTCTTGCTCTAACAACTGCAACACCTCGTTCATCGTCGGCCGATCATCTGGGTTTGCTTCCGTACAACTGCCTGCTATTTCGACGATTGCTTCGACAGTCTCTGCGTCTGCATCTTTGCACCTATTATCCACAATGTCCTCCAACCGGTTTTCTTTCAGTAGTGTGTTCATCTGCAAATGATCAAAATTTTAGTGTCGAGTTTTCGTATGAAGTTACAGTTTTTTTGATGGAAAGGTACCAAAATGGTTGGGAAGCTTACCCAACCAACAACATTTAAGCCCCGCTTCACGAAAGATGGATCAGTTGGTCTCTTTCCAGTGACAAGCTCGAGCAAAAGCACTCCAAAGCTATACACATCTGACTTCTCGGTGGCTCTACCACTTTGAAGATACTCTGCAATAAAAATCAAGTCAGTAACAACATTAGAGTACATGAAGTAAGGAAATATATACATCCAACAAGAGAAAATGGTACAGACCTGGTGCCAAGTAACCAAAAGTACCAGCGACAACAGTTGTGACATGGGCATCCTCATCAACCAAAAGCTTAGCAAGACCAAAGTCAGATACATGGGGCTCCAGGTTTTCATCAAGGAGAATGTTGCTGGATTTTATATCGCGATGCACGATCTTCGGAGAGCAGTCATGATGTAGGTAAGCTAGTCCTCGAGCGGAACCAAGGGCTACTTTTAACCGATCACTCCAGTTCAAAGATCGACCTTCTGGCCCATTTTCATTTTCTGGTGAAAATGAAGAATAACTGTGTTAAGCATTTCACTCGAAAAGTTCTACTGATATTGGCTAAATCATTAAAAATAAGAGCTTATATGAGAAGAACAGTTTTATATTTACCATGCAAGAAATCATCTAAACTGCCCATAGCAAGATAGTCGTAGATAAGAAGTCTTGAAGCCGGTAGCCTGCAGTAACCTCGAAGGTTCACCAAGTTTATGTGCTTTATGCTGCCCAATATTTCCAACTCCCTCTCAAAAACTTGATCCGATCCTTCACGACTTCTATCGATCCTTTTAACAGCAAATGTTCCGCAATCATTCATGACCATCCGGTACACGGTACCAAATCCACCAGAGCCAACAACATCCTCATCATCTAATGCTTCCAGCTTTTCAATTATCTCACACGAGGGGTAGGGAAGGTCACCGTGGAAAGTAATAAGTTTTGTGCCTGTTGAAAGGTAAAACATTTTAGCAGCAGTAACTAGATAACTAAAAGAAACTCTAAACGCATGACAGAACGAAGCTTACTTGCTTCATGAACTTTTTGCTTTCTAACTTCTGAGTATCTCTTAGCTGCTCTTTCTTTCTTTGACAACAGACGGACCCAAAGGAATAGAAGGAGGACGACGAGAGCAAGGCCCAGCATGGTCATTGCACCAATCATCAGTCCTTTGATGTAATGAGACGATCGTCTTTTGGTAGGAACTGCAAATATCATAGCAGCAAATGCCACAATTTAGCATGGCGAAATAAATGCATACAAATTTGGAAAACAAAGTTAAAGTTCAATCAAACTTCTCATCAAATTACAAAGCCAGCAATGGACCAAAACATGCCTGCTGCTTCGTCACTCTCGGCATGAGGTAGCACTGCAGGAAATCCAAGTGACGTCCGACAAGGTTTGTGCACTTGTTGCCCACAAAGATCAAGATTACCCGTAAACCTGAAGAATCAAAGAAATTCTCAGAAGCTAACTTTCATAATAGTAAGCCAAAAGATACAGAAAACTTATAATCCTTGTTCAAGTAGCTCTCTAAGCCCTTTTAATCTTTTTACACTTTTGCAAATGCTTGTTTTGTTTGCACAAACATTAACTAAGTGCTTAAAAGTTCACAACAAAACATATAGAAACCTATTTACGTATAAAAATAAATAAAGTAACAAAAAGATTACTCACGCATTGCTCCCAAAAGTACTTAAAACTCCGATATCTGGGATTTCTCCGGAAAAAAAGTTGGTAGACAAGTTCCTGAGGAGATAATAGCATTACCCAAATTAATATTCACCGTCGATTTTCTTAACAAAAGCATGTAGTTCTAAGATAGCAATATAGAACAAGAACAACTTACAGAGAACGCAGCCGAGTAAGTCGGCCGATTGACGAAGGTATTGCTCCCTTTAGCAAATTGCTAAATAAATCCCTACATGTGAATTTTGATGTCATAAACCCAAAACAAGCCAAATAATGAAGAGAACTCAAGAGTTTTCTTATTCAAAAATAGCCTAAAGAAGATTAAAATTAGGAAACCAAATTAGCAGTACAATTAACTTACAGGATGGTAAGATGAGAAAGGTTTCCAATATTTGACGGGATGCCTCCTTGGAGATAATTGGCTCTCAAATATCTAAAATGGGTTTTGTCACAAAAATAAATAAACAAGAAAATACTTAACTAAAACACTATTAATAGAAAAGTAATATAGCTATTGTTTTGACTCACAATGCTCTGAGCTCAGTACAGTTTGTGATTTCAATTGGAATGTTCCCATGCAAGCTATTTTGGTGAAGTGCCCTGAAGGTGGGGGAAAAATTTTTTTTTTTTAAATAACTAAATA
The DNA here is from genome assembly GCA_025413485.1 of Ficus microcarpa. Taxonomy (NCBI): domain Eukaryota; kingdom Viridiplantae; phylum Streptophyta; class Magnoliopsida; order Rosales; family Moraceae; genus Ficus; species Ficus microcarpa. The sequence goes on along the minus strand of JAINRI010000586.1, from coordinate 191,477 downwards.
AAATAAAATCAAAATAAATTTTCGGCTCAATTTTTGCAAAATCTAGGGATGTTTATGAGAAGGGTATTGCACTCACAGTCTCTGTAATTTACTGAGTTTACCAATGCTGGGAGATATGGTCCCTCCAAGTTGCATGTAAGGAAGATTACTGGAAAAAAAAAACCAATACTAATCTGTAAGTTTTGTAATGAATAAATTAACTAAATTTAAAAATAGATATAAAAAAAAAAAAAAAAAGATGAAATGAAGAATGGGTAAAGCTTACATTGAATGGACTCGTTGGTCTTGGGGATGGCAAGAGATGCCAGTCCATTTGCAAGGAGATTCATCAGTGTCTTGCCAGTTTATGAGGAAGTTTTTACTGTCATTTAAAGTGCTTTTTATCTCCAACAATGTAATACCTGGAAAATAATATTAGGAAAAAAAAAAAAGATTCAAAATTTAAAATATGCGACTGATTTTACGAGTCCAGAAACAAACGATTTCTTTTTCTTTTTCTTTTTCTTTTTCCCCCTGAAACTGCAAGTGTTTTGAGTCTTCTTCAAAGCCAAAGGAGGAAACTTTCCAGCTCAAGCTTGAGAAAAACACTGAGAAAATAAGGAAGAAGAAGAAGAAGAAAATAAAAGAGGGGTTTTCTTTATTTACCATCCTCGGTGAGAGCAAGAGAGCAGAAGAAGAAGAAATGGATTGCCACAGAAATCACTGAGAAAATCCAAAGGAGAATGCCCATTTTCATCCTCTTCCAAAATGGTGGTTTTTTTTTTTTTTTTCCCTCTTTTGGGTCTCCTTTTTTTGAACTCACTCCAGTCACTCCCACAGTCCCACTGTGAAGTACACACTCAACTAGAGAGAGAAAGAGAAGGAGGGGAGAGAGAGAAACAAAGTAGAGTTGTGAGTTGTTTGTTGAGATGGTATGGAGTATTGCCACGACCAAAGCTAACAATAATAATCTTTTTTTGTTTTTTGAAGCATGAAGAGAGAGAAATTATTATCATTATTATTTAACTTTTTTCCCGTATTTCATGAGAACGGGGAAATATTAAAGACAGGAAAACTTTTGAAAGTTGTTTTCGAAAGTTGTGTAAGAGTTTTTTGAGGGGTGAAAGAGAGAGAGAGAGAGAGGTAGCCGTTGTCCATTTACATATTTGAGATTTCAAAAAGATTCGCAAAACCAGCAACTCCACACCCTCGTCTACTCGCTCTTGTTGGACTTCACCACGTCAGCAACAGTGTCAGATGGAAATGGATAGACATGTACACGTGTCACGTGCACAGAGAGAGTACAACTAAACAAACACAGTATAATTGGTGTAAAAGTATCTTAATTTTCATTGGCAAAAGTGGCATTTGAAACTTTGGCCGGGAAAAAGTAAAAGAGGCAGCTGCTTGTTCTAGGGTGGTCAGAAATGATAATGAATCAAAAACCTGACACAACAACAGCTATGGCCATTGGCCCATTGGCCATGGGGGGGTAATGGGGCTCACCATACAACACCATAAGCTGGTCTGAGTCTGACAAAGGATTCTGTCTGTACTCGTGACAGAAAAAGTTGAAAGAAATTAATTAGGGAAATTTTCAATTTTGTTTTTTGAAAATTCAATCAGTTTATTGCTTTTTGTTACTGCCTTGATTTATAAAATTATACAAATGGCGACAGAAATCTGCCTTAGGGCCTGTTTAACGTAACTTTTCTAAGTTTTAAATTTTAATAGTAAATTTATATTAAATTTTTTAGAAAAGATAAAAAAATTTTTAAAAAAGATAAAAAAAATATTCAGAAAAAAATAAAAACTGAGATGAAAATTTTAAATTTAGAATGGAAAACTAAGGGTGAGTTTGATTGGTTAGTTTGAGTTGAAATATTTTATTGTAATAGTAAATTTTTTTGAATTTTCAGAAAAGACAAAAAACTTTTTGGGAAAAAAGACAAAAACTTTTTAGGAAAAAAACAAAAAAAAGTTTGAAATAAGTTTGAAATGGGATGTTTGCCAAACTCCCCTTAAGGGTTTGTTTGGTTTTAAGTTTATTTTAAACTAAATTGTACTTTTTTCATCATTATTTTTATCTTTTTCTAAAAAAGTTTTTTGTCTTTTCTGAAAAATTACTATTGAAACTTAAAAATTTTAAACTAAACTCATTCACCAAACACCCTCTAAACGAAGCCTTAGAGGTAATTTTTGACTTTCTGAATTCAAAAGTTATTTCTAAATATATTTGAATAATATATTAAAACAGTTTTTTAGCAAAATCAGAAATATAGTTTCTAAAAAAAACTATTATTAATATACTTAAAAACTTGAATAAGAATTTAAGGTAAATATTATAAACTTTATTAAATAAAGCCTCACTGAAGACCCGTAGTTTTTACTTCAACAAGGTCAGCATTTTTGGCTTTAGTTAGGCAGACGACTTGTATGGTTCACCATTTCAGTATTATAATTAAAAAATAAAAAATAAAAAATAAAAAAATAAAAAGAAGAAACTGAAAGGATCTCCTGCAGTCCACTATTTTTCATTTTAAAACCTCCCCAAAATAACATCGTTTACCTTCTCTTCTCTCTCATCTCAAGGGATTGCTTCAAGTTTCTTGCGGCACTAGCAAGTGGATTTGAACAAAAGAAATCGCTTCATGATTTAAATTTATTGCAAATGTAGTTAGCAAGAGAGAATATATATGTCTATTTTTAATTATCTATTACTCTTATACTATATAAAGCAGCTCTCTTTTTCACTATTTAAAAACTTGATTGAATTATTTTGTTCTTTTGTGTTTTTGTTAATATATATATATATATATATATATTGCTTTGTTATCGTGAACTCTTACATTTTTAGAAGTGTTTCACTTACGCCTCATTTGATAATCCGGTTCAAACCGTCCTTTTTCATCTCAGTTTTTATTTTTTCTGAAAAAGTTTTTGTTTTTTTTTTTTTTTAAATTTTTTGTCTTTTCTGGAAAGTCAACAAAATTTTTTAACTCAAACTGTACTTTTTCAACTCAAACTCATTCACCAAATAGACCATAAAATTCGCTTTACCTTTAAGTTGTCCCAACTTTAAGTTGTTCGAATTAAATATTCTTTCTCTAACTTGTCCCTATCATGTACAAAAGAATATGGGAAAGATATCGTCAAGGAAATGTGTGTGGTTTAATTATAGAAAGAGTCAAACATGTTTTCATTCATCTTGTTCTTGGTTACAAACGATATACTTTTTGACAACTTGGTGCTATGTTTCTTTATTTCAAAAACTTGGAAAAGAAGCAAGAATGATTTCCAAAAAGACAACACACCTTTTTTCAATGAGATCACTATTTTCCTGTTGTTTTGGCATCTAACAATAAAATTTAAAAGTTAGGGACATTTTGGAATACTCTCCTCAATCCAAGAAAAAAAAGGTCTTGTAGTTTAAATCTTGAATCCTAAGTTAGGTCCAAGTCCCACATGACTCAAATCATTTTGTTTTTCTTCTCCTATTATATAATTCTTTACTTTCATGGCCTATCTACTTTAGTCGTTAACAAAGATACGAACTCTTCACCATGCTTTGCCTACATCAACTCTAGGTGGACTTTTTTGGCATTTTGTTCAACATTATTTCTTTTTTACTTGTCTAACCATAAAACCAATGTGGACATTGTCCTTAACAAGCATTTAAATTTGTCCCGGACAAAATTGGAGCATACGTTATTAAAGAAAGAAAAGATTGTATTACCCTTTTAATCCCTTCTATTTTTTTAGAAGGGATTAAAAGGGTAACTGCACTCGTTGATAGCTTGAAGACATATTTTGAATCACTTATGTTTTATTATTGTGGGACCCACATGGGTTCTTTAATGGAGTTCATATGATTTAACAGTCAAGATCTTTATATTCATTCTACTTTGCAAGTGCAGTTAGCATTCCTCTTTAGTTTTTCTTTTTAAAATCATTTTCATTCCTTTTTAAAATCCTACTAACTGCGCTCGTTAGTAGCACGATTACAAGTTTTGAAGCAATCATGCCTGATCATTGTGAGATCCATGTGGGTCCTTCAATGGGGTCCATACTCATTCTACTCGCAAGTGCAGTTAGCATTCCTCTTTATGTTTCTTTCTAAATTTTTTTTTTTTGGGTGTTTTGGTTATGTGTTAAATCTAGTTGTAACGTTGTAACGTGCCATATTGTTGGTTGGTGCCACTGAATTTACTTTCCAAACTAAAAATGACGTGATTTATTCATTTTCTGTAGTTCCCATATGATTTTCCTGTCCAAGAAAATCACACAACAAGCTCAATACTAGCTGCTTCATTCAGAGACTGCATTTCAACACTCTGCAAGTACTTGTTGTAAAGCCAACTTGATATCTTGACAACATTCCCAGCACCTTTTACAGGGAAAACATTCCTACTCCCTTGCCAATCATTTGTGAGCTTTATCCACTCCCTCCTCCATTCCTTCAACTGAAAACCTTTACCCTCCTCTAAGCTTTTGATCAAGAACTTGAAGTATATTTCCGCTCTAGGGCGATAATAGTCCCGTAGAAGCCCGCTCCAGTACTTGTTTCCTGTGAGAAATGGACATAATGTTACATTAGTCCCATGAATTTACATGTTTTCAACAGAAGAAGAAAATCCATCAATTAGCCGTTCTAATTGTACCGTAGTCGCGAAGCAGGCTTGCTTCGCTATCCGAGTTGTCGAACCACATGGTTATTTGAGTCCTTGCATTCCATTCAAACTGCATTGTGAGTTGAAAGATCAGGTTAAAAAAATTTTATTAGAACTTGCATATTAATCAAACACTTGTTGGGGTGGGAAAATCCGAGGAGAACAAATACCTGTTTTTCCTGTTCTTCATTTTGAGCAAGTTTCTTTGCACTTTCCAACCAAGGTCCGAGAAGAAATCCATCGTGGCAAGCCAAAAGTGTGTCAATATCCTCCACCAGCTCCAAAAACGTCTGGCTCCGGCGACTCACCCCGTTCACATTTTTCGATTGGTAGGCTTTTATGATTTCCAAAAACAGTTGGTTTGCATATTTTGCCAAAGCTTGTCTAGTCAGATCCACAAGATCATACCTATATATATAGTAAAGTAACACAAAAGAAAATTATCAAAACCAAGGGTTAAGATAAATAAAAACAAAATATTAAGAAATGACTCAATTCTCCATAGAGTGAATTAAGGGCCTTGTCAGTTGTGATTGGAACAAAAGCTTAATTTATCTTTTGAATAGAATTAGGTCAGGTCCTTTCTGTTCCATAAGTGGGTCCCGAAATTTTTTTAGAATAAAGAAAATGACAACAAGATGATGCTGATGATTCCTTGTTACCTGTAAGTGTTACTTCCAGATAGTTCATCTCCACAACGAAGAAAAAGTTCCAACGCACGTATCGCTTCAGAAGTTGAGTACCATAGATGAGGTTGCTCAAACGACTCGGTAATTTCCTTTATGACTGATCCTCCGAACACCGGTTTTTTGGAATGAGAAAATTTTTCTTGTGGAATTGATATGAAGGACGGATCAACATCAGGAAATGCCACAATCACATCCCGGTTTTTGTCCTGCTCTCATAGCACCAATGCCGTTAGTTCAAACATTCTTTTTTTATTTTTTTTTATTTGGTTTTCATTTCAGAAGGTTCAAAACTTGACTAAAGGCGATAAAGGCACTTACATTGGCGCCATCAGTACAGTTGTAGATGGTGTGATATAAGATATTCCAAGCATCTTGTATAGAAGGAACCGTTCGGCCATAACGCCTAGCCGAATAGCGATTAATCCAAGCCTGAAATATTTTCAAATAGCTGCATAATGAGTGTCTGCAGTGTCACCCTCCAAAATCGGGTTGAGAAACTGAATGATCGAGTTCAAGGAGATTTCGTTGTTTAAAGAAGATCGGGCCAGAAAAACTAAAAGAAGTTGTTTTTAACTTCACAATACCAAGAAGATATTAGAAAGTGTACAGAATACGCAACGCTAAGAGGATTTAGGTAAAAACTCGAAACGTTACCTTGACATCAACTTTTCTGCGGTGAAAAGCCATCTCAGACATGAGATCGTAAACGATGGGATTCTGTTCTATGCCTTCCATGGCCATGCCAACACCAACCTGGAAGAAGGTACATAGAAAAATAAATATACATTATTCAAATGGATCTCACTTTCTTTTTTCTTTTTTTCTTTTTTTGAAACAATAAGTAAGATTCAAGTGAATAAAACTTACCATTGTCGAGTTTTGGCTGGTGCGAGCGTCGATCGGTCCTGATGCTACTGCATCTAAGACGCCATACATCTCGATGTTTCCTGCAAAGTTGTGCAGCATGCACCTGTATAAATCAGAATGCACCAACAGGTGAGACATAATCAGCGAGAAAATAAGAATGTGTGCGCTAAAAATAGGATCGGAACGATGACCTTCCAGATGTATGGGACACCGTAAAACTGCTCGGAAGTAATCCATATCGGTTTCACTTCAGGCAAACAGATCAAGCACTACGAGCTTTCCCAAGGGAACAGAATGCAAAAGTGGCCTGAAATTAAAATATTACATTACTTTACCATGCTATAAAACAATATCAAACGAGGAACAAAACTCCGGGTTGTTTACCTATTCGGATTTTAAAAGAAAGAAAATGAATTCAAATGAAGGGAAAAAAAAGAAAAACAAGAAAGAAAGAAGAATAACCTTCATTTGCGGAGGTCTCCAGAATGGATCATATGAAAATAGCCATCCCTGTGATATTACAAAATAGGATGAGGATCAAAATTAAAAACAAGGTCACAGTTAATTTTGATTGCTCAAAAGTTCGAAAATGCAAAAAAAATAAAAATCATAAAATTGTTCCTTTTTTCTTTTGTACCTGCATTAACCAGACGGCGTTATTGTCTCCGCTTTGCATTCCCTTAAAGATTGCTGCTCCAAGAGAAGAAATGTACTGAGGATCATCAACAGGTGGAGTGTTCTCATCAAAAGTGTCACTGCAGCAGATTCAATAAATCATGAAAAAGAATAATTACAATTTTTTTTTTTCCTGGAAGTATTAACATTCAATAGGACGAGAAATTAGGAAAGCTTTACCAGTTGTAAATGTGGCTGGTCTTTCCATATTCTGCCAAAAACATGTAAACCGAAACCGACCAACTCAAGAAATCAGAAAACTAACTACTAGATGACATAAATATAGAACACCATTCTAATCTTGTATGGGATCTAGGCAGTCACCTTTAAGCTGTTGTTCTATGAATGCTCTCCCGATTTCGACAAACAACGGATCAGTTGCATCGAAGAAGATAAGTGCAGCACCATCTAGTGTCACTGTCGACCGTGAACCTGTAACAGGATGCGAGAATAAGTAGACAAAGTGTCATCCTAAGTTCTGTCTTTCAGTTTTAGTCCTCAAAATTACACTCGGAGCCATTAAAGAATCCAGGTTCCTGAAATATATGGCATGTCTCACAAGTTTAATTAATTAGCACATTAGTAGTACTTACCAGTTTCCTAAGCGCGTTATCTTTGCTGATGGAAATCTCGTTTTCAGTGCTGCAGGAACATTTCCAGAGAAGGCCGGAAGTACTGAAGCGCAGAATCAAAAAAACAGGATCATCTTAACCCAAAACTAGGAGGAGTTACAGAATTCAAACTTTGAATTATAGACGTTGTTCTTAATCTAATTTCTTGTTTCCACCCTTATTTGGTATACAAAGCTTTGATTCCCCAAGATGTTCCGACAGTAGATTGAGATGTTCAGAGATAGTACCTGGAGTCATTCCGAGTTCATACATCCGTCGAAGTATCTTCTTTTGCATTAGAAGCTGTTGATCAAGCCAACTTTGTGGCAAAGGTCCGCCCCATCTAAGATAGATTTTTGTGTGTATACGAGAAAAATTAGTATCACGTGAATTCTTCTTTGGAAATCATAATGCAATAGATAAAAAGAAAGGTGCTCGTAAGTTTGAGATTGATTCTACTTTTGAGAATCACTGTTCTATTGATTTTTGTGTCAATCATAATCCAAAAGCTAATCCCTTGCTAACTTCTCAAAATCGCTTTAAAATTGCATTGGTTTTTGTATCAATCACTTTTAAGGGACACAATTGTAGCCGAAACATTTGTGCAAAAATCGAAAGCACCTACGTCGAATCAATCCCAAATGAAGAGGGACCACAGTGGCCAAAGCGATCCTTAGTTACATGTAACAAGATCCGGCAACTCACCGGTGCAAATTTCCCATACGAGACCATGCGAGAAATGCAGGGCCACCAAAGAAATCATCCAAATCCGAGCTGCTTATATTAAATTTCTGTAGATGCGAAAGACTAAACCATCAAAACAGGCATCAATAGAGGCATTAACAATAAATGACTCATGAGTACTACTTAAGTCATCCTTTGTTTAGGCAATGAACTTGGCTTAGTAAATTGCTTCTACAATTACTAGCAAGGATAAGGGCAAAAGTGAGCGGGAAGTCGAAGAAGAGTTACCTGAAAAACTTTCTGCCAAATTGCCTCTTGCCCAGTAAATGCAAGCGGTAGATTGACACCTTGGAGAGCCATCCAATCGATCTCCCGTTCCCATCTTTCCCAATCCCACCAAGCAAATGAATCTTCCAAAAACAAAACAATGTACGAAAAGAACTTAATAAGAAAACACCAAAACCCAAAGCCACAACCAAAACAAAGAACTACCCTACAGCTTCCATTTCCCATCTTTTAAATTTGAGAGTAGAAGCACTTAGTGACAATTTGTTTCACAGGTTGAGGCTCCGACCCGACCGGCAAATGACCCGTGAAAGATTTGAAAGCTTTCTCTTACAGCTAGATGTAACAGCATTCTGGTAGTAGCTCCAAGGAATAGGCCTTTGGACCAAAACACCATTGGCATGAACACGGGGAAGAAACCCGGCTTTCGGCACTGAAAAGAGTTGAGCCCCGCCAGTTTTGTCCCAGGATATATGTGAACCACACCAATTCTTCAAATACCAGTGCAAACCAGCCAAAATCTCCACACCAGTAATCCCAATAATCCTAGTAAACATCACATGATTTTTTGTCAATCTGCTAAATCCACAACCGAAATATATAGATATAGTGTCCTTGTGCGTGTATATAGTATGTATTTACAACATACAGAATTTCTGGGTCTCCTTGACTAAGAAATGAAGGATGATTCTTGATGATGAAGCAAGACGAACCACCACATTGCTCCTACAAAATTTTAAAACAATGCCAATTAGAATAACTTGTTTGTGCAAAGAAATAAAGAAAGAAAATTTTCTTCATTATGCATACTAGTTACACTGACCCGGGGGGGGGGGGGGGGGGCCGGCATGGCCATCCTACGTTATATTTTTGTTTTTTAAAATTTTAATATTATAGGTATTTATATAAATTCTTAACCCTTTAAATTAATAGTTCTCGATATTTTAGGGAGATTTTATTTACATCAATAATATTGATAATATCCTTACAAAGTTAATAAAATTTTTTAATATATTTTTACCCTAAAACCATTAAAAATGCTCATACTCTCACATACCTGTAAATGAAAATATTTTTTAATAAAATAATTTAAAAAAATACACCACATTAACCATAAATAGAAAAAATATTTAAAAAATAAAAAAAATCTTAAGAAATTATTCTAAATTGTTCTAAACTCATTGTTCATTTTATAAACTCTAAATTGTTCTTCATCAATTTCTTTTTCATGAAAATAAAAATAAAAGAAAGATATTTTTTGAAAAGCCAACAACTATTAAAATATATTTTTAAATTTTTTTAATTCATTAATATTTTGTGTTTTTTTTTTCTTTTATTTTAGTATTTGAAAATGATTCTCCGTGATTTTTTATATGATTATTCTTTTAATTTATTTTATCTTGCTATATTTGTTTACATGATTTTATAATTATGTAGTTTTTTTAAATGCAGTATGATATTCCTTGATTTTTGATTCAGACGTTATTTGAATTTTTCTTCTTTACTATTTCCTTTCCTGTTTTTATTTTTTACAGATACTTTATGTTTTCTTTTCTTTTTTTCTTTTTTCTTTCTATTTTTTTGAAATGGCTTTATATTTTCTTTTTGAGAATGAAAAAAATATCTTTTTTTCTTATTTAGATTTATTAATTTATTTTTAACAAAATAAATTAAAAATAAAATAAAAGTGGATGTATGAGAGAGTTAAATGTGGTATTAGATAAAAAGCATCTATAAAATGATAGTTTTATTATATTTATGTTAAGAAACATTTATTAGGTAGGGATAATTATCAATATTATGCATACAAATATAACTACATATTTTATTGGACAAACAATTTGGATTTTAAAAAATAAAACAGTTTTAGTAAATCTAAAAACATCAGTGAACTTAGTAGTTTGACCGAAAAAAAAAAAAAATGACCCCCTACCAATAAATCACTGACTAGTTAGGTACCTTGGAGGCGATTTGGAAGTCGAAGCTGGAAGAATGAGAAGGAAGCAGCCGGCGAAGGACGCCATGAGCTGCGGCGACTTGGAGCGGAGGAGGAGCCCTCTCGCAGTCCTGTGTATCCAGAAGCTTCGAGAGGTATTGGACCCCGAGTGTCGAAGGGTAAGCGGCGGGGAAGGCGATGAAGAGGAGGAAGGTCACTGTGAGAAAAATGGCGGGAAAGGAGCAGGACGCCATAACCATTGGAGGCTAATCTGATCGGGTTTGGAGGAGAAAGTGAAAGAGAAGTGAGAGTGGAATAAAGAGGAAAATAATAATCGAGATGGTGATGAAGAAAGAGTCAAGAAAGTAGGAAAATGAGGGAATCTTGACGAAGAAAAGAGGCCGTTGACAATGGGACAGAGTTCAAGGCCGGCTGCAACAGACAAAAAGAGCGCTAATACCGACATCCTAACGGTTTTTTCATAACATATTCATACTATACATATATATATATACACACACACACACATAATTGATTTATGAGATAGAAGTTTTCAACGTGATAAGAGTGCAACATAACGAAGTTACAACATGTTGAAAACTTCAGTCGGTCACAATTCTGTGATACCATAAATAAATTTAATACGAAAAGAGAATAAGAGAACAGAATATACAAAGATATTTAACGTGGAATGTGCTTTATATTTGCGGACTAAAAATAAAGAATTTATTAATGAGAAACACTATAAATGGGCTCATATATAAATGTAAGTTTCAATATACAAAATTGAGTAAATTACCTAATATGAATAAATCTACTAAAATCAAGACTATTCTAAACTATAATAATTATAAATAAATGAAAATTTCAAAATGAAGACAGTTAAATACAAAATAATAACTTTCCCTCTTATAAATAGTGTGTTTTTATTTTTGTGGAAAATATATATTAAAAACTATAATTTTACATATGTGTGTTTTTTTATTTTGAAGAGAAATATATTTATATGAGTGAGTCTATTGACACCGCTTTATTTTACTTTTTCATTCACTTTTTAAAACTACTACCAAATTAATTTTAAAATTAAAAAATTATTTGTTTCACCCCTTAGTTTTTACAAAAAGCCCTTATAAATAAATTTTTTACTTTTTTCTTTATCCTCTCATTAAAATCTAAATCCCTACACATTTTTTTTTCTTACTTTTTTTCCCAAAAAAAAAAATTTATATTTTCTTGTTATTTTTTAATCTATTTCTACATGATAATTTTTTTTAAGAGAAGATTATTTTATTTTGTTTGTTATTTTTCAATAGTTTTTGTAGTTTTATGTTATAACTAGTTTTTTGTTTTCTAAGAAATAGCAAGCAAATGGAAAATACATATGCATAATGTGGATATATAATCAAATATATTGATTTGATCTGTTATTTGTTTTATAAATGATTGAGAGAAATGATTAGGAATTTACACAAACTCTGAATTCTAAGCTATTCTAATTATCTAATAAAAGTATTAACCAAATTCATAATATTTTTAACCTTGCTTGTGGAATCTCAGCTTAATTAGTATATTATCCTCAAGAAGAAGTGTACCGAAGAATGAGTTCATAGATTTTTATTTCAACATATAAATTGATAAAATTTTGTATGGATATCTAAAAAGAAAAAAAGAAAAAAGAAATCTTTAGAGAAAAAAATTTAAAAATAAAAATAAAATAAAATATATTAAAAAAAACTGTGAATAGGTTTAGATTTAGTATGTGGAGAAAGAAAAAAGACAAATTATTTAATTATAAGGGCTTTTTAGGAAAATTAAGGGGGTGAAACAAGTAATTTTGTAATTCTAAAATTAATTTGTTGATAATTTTAGAATGTGAGTGGGAAAAGCAAAATGAGGATGTAAATAAGACTTCGTTTGGTTCGTTATTTGAGTTTGAAAATTTTAAATTTGAATTGAAAATTTTTGTTGAATTTTCAGAAAAGACAAAAACTTTTTAAGAAAAAGATAAAAATTACGATAAAAAAGTACATTTTAGTTTAAAATAAGATAATGAACCAAATAAGCGCTAAACCTATCATATATATATATATATATATATTAAAAGCTTTATTTTAAAAAAGGAAAATATCATATTCCGAATGAAGACCAAACAAATACAACATACAAATCCGTCCTGCATCGTCTCAAACAACAAAAAAATGACAATCCTTTTTAACTAATTGATTGACTAATAAACTCAATGAAACATACTCTGACATCTAGCTAATCTACAATATATTCATATATAAATATATTAAATTAGCTCAACATGTAGCTTTCATTGTTAAAAAAAAAAAAAAAAAAGAATTGTTTTTGTTTTTGTTTTTGTTTTGCTTGTAACATGTAGTACATTGGTAAATTCAACTTGCAGTATATTTCCTTTTTTTAAGAGAAAACGAAATTGGTAAAAGTGACACGACGTTCATTCACCAAAAAAAAAAAAAAAAAAAGAGTGACACGACGCTCTCGCAGAAAAAAAATAATAAAAAAAGCTCGACGTGTCGTTCTTGAATAGCAAAACGACATGTAGCTTTAAAAGCTAAATTAACAACCACAAAATTACGAAATGAAAAATGCTAAATACAACCTCTTGAACGCTTTCTTCTCCATTCTTTTTCATTATAACTTGGCACGTCTCCATCTTTTAACTTTTCAAAAAAATTAGATTGCAAAGCTAATAAAAAGACGTTTTTTGGCATTAATAGTTTAGTTTTTAAGCAGGCACTTCGTACATGTGGATTTAATATGTTGATCTTTTAAAAAAAATTTAAAAATGTTAATTAGTTTTATAAAAGAATTAGTATATGTTAAATTGTTGAAGAAATCAATATCATTTCCTAATTTATTTATTGTCTCTTATAGATTTTAACAGAATCAAGTAACCAATGATTAAAATAGAACATAGCAATTTGAAGAATTATAAGACAAAAATTTGTTGAGACATTTTCGAAAAAGTTATTTTTGACATAAAGGAAAATTGAAAAAAAAAAAAAAGTATTTTAGATGAGTCAACTATAAATATGTAAAAATTTCGGGGAGAAAAGGTAAAAACAAAAAAAGAGGCAAGCAACTAAAAAGAAAAAAAGAAAGAAAGAAAGAAAAAAAATGCACTAAAAGATAAAAAATAAATGACCAAAATTTTAGAAGTGTCAAAAAGGCAACTCTCTTTTACATTATAATTATAGATTGTAGATGTATTACAAAAATATCATCATTTGAATAATAGCCAGTTTTTTGTCAGATCATTTTTTCATAAATTTCAAAATAGTTTTTTTTTTTTTTGGGTTGCCATCAAATTCATTCTAGTCTCTAAGTATCATTTTGATTTTTCATATTCTATTTATTTTTCTTTATTTTCTCCAATTTTTATTTTATTTTACCAGTAGGTGGTCCACCGGCGGCAACGACAATGCCGAACTTCAAGCAGCCGAGTAGAACTTGTTCGGCACGTTAGGCTTTCGGGGTACAGAAAAAAATAACGACATTTACTTTGTGTTGCATAAATTAAACAAGTCGGTTTTTGGGCTCAAGAACGACATGTCAAGTCGTCTTAATACCAATGTCGTTCGTTCTTTGAAACAATTCGCCTTTTTTCCCCTCTAATTTGCAATGTCTTTTGTCTTTCTTTAAACAAAATAAAAATAAAAAAAATAAAAAAACATGCCGAATATTATGGGAGATTTCTTACGATATATCGAAATCGTAATGTTTAAAATGGTGTCGTTTTTAGTTTGTACGATGACAGGTGAAAGTAATTGTTTGTCATTTTTCTTTGCATAATAAATTTAGCAATTTCAGTTTTTTAGTTCAAGAATAACTCAATGGCAAATCTGGCTTTTACCAATATTCAAATATTATACCATATACTGTTTCTTAGAGACAAAGACGACAAATTCCCTAACGAGGAATGCTAGGGCACTCACTTGCCCACTTTCTCTAGCACTCTCTCTACCATCACTCGACACGTGTCCCACTTTAAAGTTTTTATAAGCTGCAAATCCAAATAATATAATATAAGGTATAACTTTTAATTTTGCTACAAAAATACTATGACGTTTACTATTTATCAGAGGAAACTCAAAATTAACTACATGTCGTTTTACAACAGTAAACGACATGTCGGTTAAAAGAATGAGAATGTTAATTTTGAACAGATAACACTCGAAACTACATGTAATTGAACAACAGCATACGACATGTCGTTTTCAAAGAATAAAACGACACAATCTTCTATGCAAGAAAACAACATGTTTTTTTTTTTTTTTTTTTTTTTTTTATCTATGCCTAGAATGAAGCAATAGTAACAATAAGCAGGCCATTTTATCACTGTTAAAAGACACTTGCAATATATATTGTCAATCTCTAAAGAAAAAAGACATCAAGTTTTTATATTTTGAGAACTAAACGCCTCGATTCTTTCTGGAAGTACAAAACCAAGTGTAATTTTACCCAAGGAGAAATTTACGCAAAACATATAAACAACCTCTATTTATCACCCAATCAACGACATGTCCTATATGTTCACTAAAGTAATAGATCTGATCCGAACGACATGTAGTTACTAAATAATAGTTTTTTTTTTTTTTTTAGGAAGACTAAATAATAGTTGGTTATATATAAAAGGAGAAAGGAGTAAACAGTAGTTTTTAGAAAATAATTAAAGTAATTAACAGTAAATAATAATAAAAATTTATTAAGTAAATGATTTATACGTCTCGTAAATATATTATTTATCAGGTACATGTTATTTTTCATTTACCTAGTAATTTTCCTATTTATTTCAAATATTTTAAAATATTTTTTATTTCAATTATTTTCATGAAAGTGCTATTTACTATAATCTTTTATATAAAATATAGTAATTAATTAGTATTATGTATACATTACAGGGGATAATAAATTAAATGTGATACTATCTAGTTACTGTAAAATATAGTGACAAAAATAATAACAAATTATTTTTTAAGTATTCGCCTAATTGGGACCAGGAGCTTTTAGTGTGGGTTAGCGGCCACGGACTGAATTTCAAATTTGGTCTAAAAAAGTGAAGTGGATCCTTCTTTATTGTGGAGGGAGAAATATGTATATTAGTGTTTCGGGCTACTGCTAAACATACTTTTGTTTGGTTTGGAGCAGAACATTACAAGTACTATAAGTTGTCATTAAGAAATTTATTAAGAAGTCTATTGTCAAGATACAGGAATATTGGGCTAGCTGACAAGTACAATCTAACAATGATTTTATATCTTATTCTATCATGCAATAAAGTTTGAATAGCTTATTCTCAAGATTTAAAAAACAAAAAAAGTTAAATTGAGAGGGTGTTTAAGGAATGTTTGGATATTGGTGTTTTGTCATCTGATTTCCAAACATCCGTTTAGGGGGTGTTTGGTTTTCCTATGAAATTTTTACAGGTGTAGTAAATTTAAATTGCATAGAATTTTGAAAAAAAAAAAAAAAAAACAAGATAAGATTTATATTGATATTTTTTTTTCGGAATATATTTCAAGTTTTTCCATTTTATTCACTTCAAACAAATTGTTTTTAATCAAACCCCACTTGCTTGTGTTAGTTCTCCAAAATTTATAATGTTGTAATTAATGTTTGGAGGAAGAGGAAAAAACAAAAGCTTATTTTTCTGATTTTCCATGTGCGTAGTTTCTTATTGATCATGATAAATCGGGCAAGTGCCCGAATCTTGATTTTCTCAAAGGCCAAGCTCATTTCCCTCTCTATTCTCTCTCTCTCTTTTTTTTTTTTTTGGTGGCTCACCATCTCTACTCTTCTTTTAACTTCAAGCCATTCAAGTGCTCGACGACTATTAAAGCTCCGTTTGGTTTATCAATTTAAGTTGGAAATTTTAAGTTTCAATAGTAATTTTTGTTGACTTTTTAGAAAAGACAAAAAACTTTTTCAGAAAAGACAAAAAACTTTTTCAGAAAAAAATAAAAACTGATATAAAAATTTTAGGTTCGAGTTGACGAACCAAACGAGCACTAAGGGCTCGTTTGGTAAATGAATTTGAGTTGAAATTTTTAAATTTAAATAGTAACTTTTATTGACTTTTTAGAAAAGATAAAAAAACTTTTTTAGAAAGACAAAATTTTGAATTTAAATTTTATATTAAACTTTAACTCCAAACTAATCTAAGAATAAATTGTTGATATCTGTGTCCATTAATATTATTATCCAATGTGTATTCACTTGTACTTCAAATTTTGGAAACAATAAACCTCCCTAGATTTTGGTTCTCATATGAAGATTATTAAAAAAAAAAAAAAAAAAAGCTTAGAGCCATTTATACTGAGTACTTCAATTAATTAAAAATCGGTCTAAAATTGGGGGATTCATTTTCTATTAATGTGCTTGTGACTGTTTGAATTGTCTGGCCTATTCCACTCCAATTTTGTTACGTGTCATGATTCGAAATTACGCAAAAGTCAATAACATTTTATTTTGCAATTTTTTAAAGAAAAATAAATAATAAGGGGCAATATCGTTGATGAGGACTATTGATGACCAAACAGAAGTAACCTTTAATAGTTGAGCACGTGTAAAATAAACAGTGAAAGTGAAAGTTTGGAATCAAGGACTATGACAGTACATAGAGCACAAAAAACCATTAATGCATCTGACCCCATTGGCCATTGTCGTTCTTGACACCAACAGACAAATATGGATAAAATTTGGCAAGTTGGAAATTTATATATATATATATATATATAAATAGGTGTATGTATGTGCTTATATCAACATATATGCACAACATATATATGGGTCATTTTTCACCAATATTTTTATGATAAAATGGTCATTTCAAATATACATAGGTGACCCTTTTTGAAGATCAACCCTAATTCATGATTTATGCAATAAAAAGTAGCAACCAAAGGAGGTGGGTAAGGCTTTTTTTTTTTTTTTTTTTTTTTCCGGATATGAATATCTACCTCCACTAGAATATATTTTGTTTTTTTTTCCTTGAGAGAATATGGTCCCTCACTAGACCAACCAAAAAGTTGATTCTGCCACCATCCAAACTTTATCCCTCAACGCCTACTTTTGTCCAAAGTTAAGCCAATTTCACAAATTGGGGAAAGGAAAATATATTTATATATATATTTAAAATTGAGAGGTGAAGTGTTTAAGAAGAAAATACCTCTATTTTTATTTAGCTAACTAGCTGTTTTAATCCTTTCAACCATGAACAACGTATCAATTTAAACCTAAAGTTTTCAATCTTGACAAATTAGTTCGTGAACTTTTACTTTTTAGTAGTTTTGGTCCCTAATACCGTAAGACTTTGGGAATTTAACAAAGATAAATTCATCAATATCACGTAACAACTAATTATTTTAAAGAAATTGTTACGTTAAGTGCAGAATGTGATAATTTTGAAGGTAGCATAATTTTTTTGGTAAAACCTTAAGTTTTATGTTGGCAATTGAATTTCAAAACTCTTCTATTAATTCTAATGTTAAGGATATTAAAACTGTCAAATATCAAAAATTCAGAAACTAATTGATCAAAATTATGAACACAGTGACCAAAATAACAAGATAATTTAGGAATTAAACAAGTAAACATGCATTTTTGCTAAGCATGGCCATGAGAGGTGACATATAACAGATGCACATTTAAGATCTTGTTATTATCACCAAGTTGGGTTGTCTTTCTCTTCTGCCTCTCATTGGTTGCAGACTCCATGAGCAAAGTTGATGGTTTATGGGGTCACGATGTCAATCTGTTTCCAGACAACAATTAATTATGGTTTGAATATATACTAAAACTGGTATGTAAATTAATATGACATAAAGAATGGATTCAGCAAAAAATGAGATTAATTAAGGTAGAAAAGATTTGAAGAATTTGAGAGAAAAATGTTGTCATGACAAGATAAGAATAATTATCAGCCAGTCAAAAAGTCCAAAATTCAAAAGGTACCACAGGAAACCAGGAAACTTCATTATAACCTACCCCTAACTTTAAGTTACATCCATATATATATACAATTCACTAACCTATATATATTCCATCTAATAGTGTTTGTTTCACATTTAGTAACATTATATTATTAGCACGTTCAATGAGGATAAGGTATACGTCCTCGATCAAAAAATAAAACCCGTCTGTAAGAGTTTAAACGAACATTCATGTCATCGTCTATAAACCCTTACAAAAAGCCCAAAAATAAAAAATTGTTAATGACCATCGCTCCTTCTCAGACTTATCCTTTAGCCAAAAAAGAAAAAAAGAAAAAAGAAAAAAAAAAAAGGTGTTTGCTGCAAGTTGGATAATCAGAAACCACCAGCATATATTGAGGTCATATCATTAGGGAGCTATATATAAAACTAGCTAGCTAGCTATATAGATAGATTCCCATGAAAGCTTGATTGAGGGTCGAAGATTATAAGGATCACAAGTCACCATCGAGAAGGGAGCTCTATGAAAGCTACTATTTGAAACGACTCTAGCTAGCTAGCTAGTATGGTTGCCGAAAGTTTGAAGCTAAATATCATCTCTAATTAGGGAAATAATGTAAATGTTGTCCCTATGTAAGACCTATAGATTCTTTTTTTCTTTTTTATTTTAAATCAGTGACGTCCTCATTTCCCGACTTAGCATCGATCCTAATTTTTTTTTTCTTTTTTTATATTGCAATCATACCAAAAAAAAGAAAAAAAGTCAATCCATCCTTTTATCCAAACTACAATCCTCAAATTTTCATGCACATTAAACTTGCAATCTCAATAATGTAAAGAACAAATTAAGTGCGGATATAAAAAATCAAACTTCTAACGAACAATAACGACGTCCCTTGTTATTATGACACGTACCAAACCGGCCGTATTAAAACCACTCTTGTTTTCTTGCGAAATCTCCGCAGTTGAATGATATTATTGTCTGCTTTTAACACCCACCATTTTTGTGTCCTTCAGGTGAAACAAAAGTTCTGCGCAGCGGAGAAATTAAGCTAAAAGTTGATAAGCCGTCTCACATGGATATAGACACATCTGCATATGTGTATATATATATACACACACAAACATAAAGTAGGTTCGTTATAAATTTCCTGAAAAAGGTACTTTTACCAACATGATAAATAGAAACGTTATGATCAGATAACTTCAGCTAGCTAGACGTCTTTTGAGGACTATTACATTATTGCATGCACACGGACCTCATGGAGTAAGTGAAAAATAAAAAATAAGGGCACTACATTAATAGTACTTTAATGCTACTGATAAATACTATTTTTAATTATTTGGATAACTTTTTAACGATTTGATCTATGATTGAAATTTGGAAGCATTTCTACACTTCGCATTGAAAATTTTTAATATGAATACTTATAAATTTGACCATTAAAAAATTTATCTAACCAATAAAACAACAGTACCTCCTGCTCCAATATAGCCGCACCATTGCATGCACAGTTTAATTATCATTTATATGTGTACACTAAATGGAATATGGACTTATTCCTTAAGTGGTTGTTAAATATTAGAGTTGTCGTTGCTAATAATATTTTTACGACGTTGTATCTTTGTCACTAAAAGTATTTTTAGCGAAGAATGACGTGTCGTCGCTATACATTAAAAAAAAAAAATCTTCATTGCTATAAATTTGTTGAAAAAAAAAAAACAGTGTGACAATATAGTCTCATTACATGTAATAATAACAATACACTATAGTCTCATTACATCTAATAATATATATTTATATATATAATAGCTGAAACAAGAACTAAAATGTCTAATCTCCAAAGTTCGTATACCCTTGATCTAGTTCGTTGGTAATTTGAGCATGTAAAAATTTGGTTCCTCTGAGTTATCACAACAGTCAGTTGCATGTGGAAGACATAATCTAACCTTACTAGAAAAACCTTTCCAAAACGGCTGTTTGGAAAAACTTTAGTCTGTCAACTTTATAATCAACAAATTACAAGTCATAAACTAATTAAACCGTGTAAATAATAATTATCCAACCTTTTTAATTGAATATGGCGTCTGCTTTAGGACATTTTATACAATTGGAGAAGGTACATGTACTAGTACGTACTGATCAACATCAATACATACTTTTCTACCATTATATATACATATTGTATATATATTGTATTTCGGAACCTTTTCACCTAAATTATAAAGAACATTATGGTGCTCCTCTTGAAAGTGATGACAGTTTGGAATTCTCAAGAGAATAAAAAGCTTGACTACATTTTACATCAAATCAGACTTGTCAAGGTTCCCTTTTTTTTTTTTTTTTTCTTTTTTCTTTTTTCTTTTTTTTCCCCCTTTTCTTTTTATAAATCTTTAATGGAGTTTGCAACTTTGAATGGACTCAAATGTCCAATATGGAATCTGAGGGCCCTAAAATGCTCTCCTTTTTTTGTTTTGTTTTGTTTTGTTTTGCTTTGTTTTTATTTTATTTTATTTTATTTTTTGGGGGGGGGGTGTGGGGGGTTGGTGGTGGAAGAGGAAGTTAAATGAATTTTCTAAAGCTATGGCAATTACATTGACGGCCACCTATATATATATATATATGTATGTATGTATGTATTGAGGGAAACATTGATAAGTTAATCCTTTATCATTTTCTTAATTTAGAATTATATATTGAATTTGTAAAAGCAAAATATATACATGAATCCTACCAGAAAGGCACATGCACTAGTTAGATGAATCATGACGCGATAAAATATATATATATATTTTTAAAAATAGATATACTTTTTTTAGTAGCTTGCTTAATTGGAATTGTTGTCCCTTAGGGGAAACAACCACAGAGGGGAAATTTTTAATTTTGAACACCTTTATCTTTGAATCATAGTTATTTATATAAATCTTTGTCATATATATATATATATGTTGTTAGATTTATAGGTGGATTCGACACCTTCTCTCCTTAAGCTAGTTTTTGAAGTTGAATTTTACTCAAACTATTTAATTAATATATATATATATATGGAATGAATTTATGTCTAATATAGATGTATCATAGTTTGAGATGCAAAAATGCCAAAGTTGTTTCAACCATGTGCTACAACATATGTGATTCTTTACGTGATGTTACTTTATTTAAACGCCAGATCTTTCTGTCCACTTTCCTCATTCATTAATCTTTATCATTTAACCCCTCACTACAAGCATTATTTTCATTGTTTGTAATCATCTTAAATAATAGTATTTGATTCATTATAATTAGATTTTTTTTTTTTCCTTTCTGGTTTTTTGTTCTCTCATTAAGTTTACCTAAAATTAATGTATACGTTAAAAACTATTATATATATTTAATAGTTTTTTTTTCTGCCGTGCATCACGCTTCATGTGGTCAAATATATGTATGGGACTATATAAGTTATAAATTCGAACATTAAACAAATAGCAACCAAAGTTGTGGGTGGAAAGAAAAATTGGTATGGATGTGACAGCTTTATTAATATCTAACTTCACTGCAAGCCCGGATTTGCTTTCTGATACTTTTTTTTTAAAATATTTTTTTATCCCTTTTACTTTTTATGGGAGCTTTCCGATACATACATACATACATACATATATATATATATATATTATGTGTGTGAGAGAACCTGATTCAACTCTAATAAATTCTCTTGTCGTGTTTCTTTATCCAATCACTTATATTGTTTATCAATTACGCATCATACCAAATTCACCCTCAATATATATGTACGCATATGCAGGGAAGGATACTCCATTTACAGAATTTTGAGGTTTATAGAAAAAATGGCCTTTTAAAACTATTATTATATTAAATATCCTGAATTTTTTTAATATGAGAAAATGAAAATTTTTTAGACGATCAACCAATGATGGATCGCATTAATAGATTTGATAGTTCATCATTAATACAATATATGAATCAATACTAGTATGTCGTTGGTTTATCAGTGATAAACTATCATAAATTCTAATTAGAAAAAAAAAAAAAAAAAAAACAACAACAACCATTTATCTTAAAAAAGAAGTTCAATTATTTATTAGAAAAGTAGTGATAGGGACACCAACTCTCATTCCAATATTTGAAAATTAACTTATGTGAATTGTCATTTTTTTAGGGTCCGTTTGGTAAATGAGTTTGAGTTAAAAATGTACAGTTTGAGTTGAAAATTTTTATTGACTTTTCAGAAAAGACAAAAACTTTTTCAGAAAAAATAAAAACTGATATGAAAAAATACAGTTTGAATAAAAACCCCAAATGAAGCCTTATTAATAGATAGACATTGATGTTACAATACTTCAAACGCTTATTAATAAAAAAAAATAACATATCAAATAAATTGATATTCATAACTTAGAATTAGAGTCATTAAAGCTCTTATTATTTTTCGTAATTAAAATGGTGGCTAAAAAAAGGTGACCCACCTAATTTCTTCTATAATTTTCTGACAAATGAAATTAGGTAATTGATATATTAAACAGGAAAAATGAAGTTACCAATCAAATAAGGACATGCAACAACTCCTATCGTCTACTCTATAGGAACTGTTAATGCTAATAGTAAACAGCTATAAAGTTATATCTATATTCGAAAGCATCAAAAACCATCTAATTTCTATATATATATATATATATATATATATATATATAAACTATCTGTTTCCGATGTCCAAAACACAGAGGACTAGAAAGAGAGAGGTCTGGACTTTATTAGAACATGGATGCGTTTTCTCTGCGCACAAGTACTGATTCCAAATTCCAATGCTCCACGATATATATTGAATTTTGCCGTTGCGTAAAAGAAAAATTTTTCACTATTCTTTTGATTATTTGGAGCTTTATAAGATACTATTTGTATGGTGTGACGCGTATGACAAGCAATAGTAAAAAATATTAACGTGAATAACCTGATCATCACGTGATGATGATCTAACAACCACGCAATAAGTAAGAAAAAAGAACTAAAAAAATCATTAACTCTTTTAAGGAGTATTTACACATATTATTAGAAGAGATAGAGTATTTATATCGATATCACATATGTTATCATTCTCTGATGTATGTTTAATCAACAAAATTTTCACTGATTTTATCAACATTTTGTTTAGAAGGAAATCAAATTTTTTAAATGCAACTTACTTTTAGGATACTTACAAAAAACGGTAAGAAATCTTTATCATTTTAGAGCAAAAAAATAATGCTTCTTAAATATCAATTTATAATCGAAAGGTATGAAAACAATAAAAAAAAAATTACAAAAATTTAATAGGTGCGGTATTTAGTATATCATATTAATAATTCGTGCTCATGTTGATCTAGTTGCACATACTGATATAACTTTTTGGGATCCTTTCACCATATATATATTTTTTATTTTTTTTTCTTTTAAACACGATTATGGTAAAGACAACATAATGCATTCTCATTGAAGATAGTATTATAATGAATGCATGGATCACAAATATTTTCGACTAATCACAAGTTGACGACGTGCCAAATCCGATCTGATCAGTAACGGCATACTGACTACTCCCACAATATATATATATATATATATATATATGTGTGCGTGTGTGTTTATGTGATACTTACCCACATATAATTTAACTTTTACATAACTTTTTAAAAAATAAAAATTTTGAAAGTGACTAATTAAATCAATCTCAAAACCTCAAATTTTAAATTAGCAGAGTAAACTATAACTATTCTTTCACACAACACCGTTAAGGCCTTAATTGACCAAATGATTATTGCCCACTTCAACATGAAAATCAATAATCATCTAAGAAATTATTATAATAGGAATTGTATTTTTTCACTATTAATTAGAATTGTTATTTTAATCGTTAGATTAACTTCTCACCAACTGTGATCTATAAACGAGAGCAATTTTGCACCACATGCTAGAAGTCTTTAACATGAACACCGATCAGAAACCGAACTACTAAAAAATTAAGGGAGTGTTTGGTGTGTAAGTTTGAGTTAAGATTTTTAAGTTATAATACTAATTATTGACTTTTTAGATAAGATAAAAAACTGTTTCAGAAAAGACAAAAACTTTTTCAGAAAAAGGTACAAATTTTTAATTCAAACTTAGATTTGAGTTTTGTAACCAAACATGCTCTAATTCAACAATTAAAATTACTGTTCTGAGCTAGTATTATTAAAAAAAAAAAAAAAAAAGGAAAAAGAAAAAAGGATAGTCATTACAGTACAAACTCCCTAATAGTCAACAATAAGTACATATAATTGTCCTCCTAGATAACTTAGGCTAGCTTTTCAATTTAGGACCCATAATTCTAGTCTGTTAAAAAAATAAATAAAAACACCCTTATCAAATCTGAAAACTTCTATCCAAATCTCTTCTTTTCTCCGACCGCTGCGAGCTAATCCAGCGGGTTTAACATAAGCCAGCCTAGCAGCGACCATAAATACCACTTTTTGCCAACACATACAAACCCCCTTATTTAGATCCAACAATATCTTTTGGTCACAAAAAGTAGACCTTCAGTTCATTAACTAGCTCCGACCTTTTCCCTTCGTGTATATATATCCAACCCCGTTTCGCCCCCCACTTTTCCTTTCCCTCACTCAACATGGGAATCATGGAACGCCACCAAACCTATCATCTTCATCATCATCTTCCAGATCATGATCATCATCAGATACCAGCTGATTCCTACCTCTCTTCTCAGAGAAGCCTCCAATCCGTTCCTTCCCTGACCTCCTCCAAATCCCACCACCAAGAAAACAACTACCACCACCACTGCCTCGTCACCAGCTTCACACCCCACAGTTCGTACATCTCTTCCATCACCGTCGCCGGGAAGCTCGTCTTCACCGGCTCCTCCGACAGAGAAATCGGCTCCTGGAATGACTACAGTCACCACAACAACAACAACAACAGCAACGTCGTACTAACTGCTGGGAACGGTGCGGTGAAGTCTCTTGTCGTGTCGGGCGACAAGCTCTTCAGCGCGCACCAGGATCACAAAATTCGAGTCTGGAAAATTAGCAGCAGTCGCAGTAGTAGTAGTGGTAGTGGTAGCGGCAGCAGCAGCGGTAGTAGTCATAATAATAATAATAACAGTAATAATAAGTACACGCGCCTCGCCACGCTGCCGACCCTGGGCGACCGCGCGGCGAAGCTGCTGTTGCCGGGGAACCACGTGACCATCCGCCGCCACAAGAAGAGCACGTGGGTCCACCACGTGGACACCGTGTCGGGGCTGGCCCTCTCGCCGGACGAGTCCCTCCTATACTCGGTGTCGTGGGACCGGACCCTCAAGGTGTGGCGGACGACCGATTTCAAGTGCCTCGAGTCCGTCCGGAACGCGCACGACGATGCCATCAACGCCGTCGCCGCCTCGTCGGACGGCCACGTGTACACCGGCTCGACCGACAAAAAAATAAAAGTTTGGAGAAGAAACTTGGGGGACAAGAAACTGTCCTTGGTGGCGACATTGGAGAAGCACAAGTCCGGGATCAACGCTCTGGCGATCAGCGACGACGGGTCGGTTTTGTACTCCGGTGCGAGCGACAGGTCCATTGTCGTTTGGGAGAGGAAAGACGGTGAAGGACAAAACGACATGGTTGTTCTCGGAGCTCTCAGGGGACATAGCAAGGCCATTCTGTGCTTGTCTGTCGTTTCTGATCTGGTGTGTAGTGGCTCAGCAGATAAGACGGTGAGGGTTTGGAGAGGCGTTGAGAGGAGTTACTCTTGTTTGGCCGTCTTCCAAGGCCACACCGGACCGGTCAAGTGCTTAACGGCTGCGATTGGTCGGGGTTTGGCTGATGATGATGATGATGATGATCATGATCATGATCGTGATGATCATGATTTGTCTTATTTGGTTTATAGTGGAGGCTTGGACTGTGAAGTCAAGGTCTGGCAGATCAGTGTTCCTAATCTTCTCTAGAAGGACTGTTTTTTTTTTTTTTTTTTTTTTTTAAATTTAAATTAATTAATTATTATTTGAAAATTGTAATTCCGAAAGTTAGTAATAAAATTATGAAAATATTCAAAAACATGGACTTCTAGTCCGACTAGACAAGTTTTTTTTTTTTTTAAATTTATTTTTTTTCTTTTCTTCATATAATTTCTCAAAGGATTTGGTGTACATAGAGGAAGAGAAATGTCATATTTTGTTTCCCTTTTATTTGTGTAGTAAAAATGAAGAGAAGAGGGTTCGTTTAGTTTTTTTTGGAAACATATTTTTAAATAATGGAAATGGGGCTTGGTTTTAAAATGTAGAATTATGGATGATTGACTTTGACGTTCTACTTGTACAAGTTTAATGTGAGCCAACCGTCTTACCAATTATGATGAGACTTTTGAGAGAGATATTTTGTACCATTTATATTTTTGCCACACTTTTTATTATAATAAAATATATTAATTTTGTTAGTGGTAGTATAAAACCTGGTTAAATTATTTGACGAGGTTAGTTAAATTATATGTGTACGAGAGAGAGAGAGTTTAAGGATGGAGACCATTGATGTGTCCTCCAATCCAACCATTCTAAAAACGTCAATTCATGGTAAAAATATATATGTATATATATATATATATTAAATAATAAAAACAATAGAAAACAAGAACAAGAGATTTACACAGAGAATATAAAATTGTGATGAAAATGATATTCATATGACAAATTTGGATTGTATAACATAGAAGCAACAAGTGTCATTTTTTTTGTTTTCTAGGATTAGTTGGATTGTGGGCCTTAATGTGACGAAAGTGAGCAAATAAATTAATGGTTTTCTAAAGGTAAAGCTAACTTTCATTCTTACCTTCCATTTTTCTTTGCCCACATTCTCAATTATGCTTTGCTTCTATACAAAATCAAACACCCTTCTATGGGGGTGTTTGGTTGAATGGTTCAAACCATTTAACTCAAACTTTTTTTTGTCTTTTTCCCAAAAAGTTTTGTTTTTTTCCGAAAAAGTTTTTTGTCTTTTCTGAAAATTCAAAAAAATTTACTATTAAAACTTAAAAATCTCAACTCAAACTACTCCACCAAACGGGCCCATAGTAGTGGTAGTACTAATAATAATAATAATAATAATAAAAGAAGTTTCTTGTGGAGGGGCAGGTAGGACATCTTTTTTTTTTTTTTTTTTTTTTTTTTTTTTTTTTTTTTGGGGAATGAAACATAATTGGATTAGTGAAAGAGAAATCCATTGTTTTAGAATATTTATGTGTTATTATAGAGAAGGAATGAAAGGGAATTCCATTAAGACCGGAAAGGAATATTTACACCTGGCTCAATAATGAATGTTTTAGGATTCTAAAAATTAAAAAACAACTAGAGAATGATGCTGGCTCGGACCTTTGTTGGCGACAAGATCTCTACATACTAGTGGTGCAAATTTTTGTCCATCTTATTCAATTTAAGAAGTTTTTTTGTTTTTTTGTTTTTTTTGTTCACATTCCCTGAAAGGAAAAAAAAAAAAAAAAAAAAAAAAGGAGGAGGGGGGGTGTATTTGCCAACAGCCAACAACTGGTTACAACAGCAGCAGAAGTTATAAACTTCGCTCTTTTTGATTTTTTTTTTATTTTTTTATTTTAAATGCAGGACACATTTATTTATTTTTAATTAATCCGTATTTGTTATTGGAGTAATGGTGCATTTGGTATATCAACTTGGAACGGAATTTTAGATTGAAATTTGTTAACTTTTAAAAACTAGTTATAATTTTATTAACTTTTCAGAAAAAGACAAAAAACTGAAATGGAAATTTTGAATCCAAACCAGAGAACTAAACAAAGACTAAATTTTATCCGTCAGATTTGTAAATGCCCACAATTAAAAATAAAATAGCCTATACAATACAAAAATACTATCACTGCAAAAAAAAAAAAAAAAAAAAAAAAAAGAATTACCACTTATAAGTTTGGCCGTCAAAAATTAATCTAATAGCTAAAAATATATATTGCATATAATAGGACCAGAAAAGGTACCTTGTTGTATTACTACTTTCTTTTCTGTGATTATAAACACAACCTAACCATAATATTATACCTAACTTCAGCTAAAAATGTATGAGTTTGAATCTTTCATTTCAAATTAAAATAATAACAATAATAATAAGTACTTTCTTTTCTTTTCCTCTCTCTCTATTTTTTTTTTGAATGGTACTTGGCCTTGCTTTGTTGATGAATAAAAGTAACTTTAGATCGCTAGCTTTTTAATCTGTACTATAAGTTAGACCACTTTTTAACTAGAAGGCACTAATGGCACTTCAAAAACTTTATCACGACCTCTAGTCCCTACTATCTATGTCGAACGCTTTTTATCTACTCAGTCCCATATTTGTTACTCCATACTGATTTTCTTAGTGTATATGTATATATATATATGTGTGTGTGTGTGTATAATAAGAAAGATTCAAGACAACCATAGACATTTACATTTCTGTTAAATGAAGAAAAAGGATTTCTCCCTTTAAAAAAAAAAAAAGAAAGAAAGAAAGAGAAAAAGGATTTCTATGACAGCTTTAAAAACCTAGAATAAAATTTTGCATACAAGATAATTAGACAAATTGTCAAACATCTGTGTAAGAATTCTTTGTTCTTTTTAATTAATGCATTCTGCGAGATTTAATAAGAGTTTTTTTTTTTTTTTTGGGAAAAAAAAAGGAAAATACATTTTTTAAAAAATTTTAAGTATATTTTTTTTTTGATAAATTAGTATCATATTATTTCCTTTTTATGTTGCTGTCTTTTCAAATTAGGAGTACCAGAATCATGATTAACATAATTAATTAGGCATCGTGATTAACAATTTTTTTCTTCTTCAAGTAATAACGTGAAATAACGTTAATCACTTATATGAAACAACATTACTGCTAATCAATCATATTACAAACGGGGTTATAAAATAACATTAAAAAAAAACTGAGATTGATTTCTCAAGGGCAAACTCACAAGAATCAAACTGTTTTCTTAGTTGGTGACGTTTCTTAATAAATAAACTGCTGGAAAATTATTAGAGAAAAAAGTATCCTTTTTTCCAATAACGTGAATAACGTTTCCTAAGTGAAAAATAAATTAAATAATTACAAAAATAAATGGAACACACTGCAAGCCCACAAGAAAGACCATAATTAGTGTCCCCTTTTGAACGAACCAACCAAACTTCTGAATTCCATTATATTGGAGAAAAAGAAAGAAAGAAAAAGAAAAAGAAGCCGGACCAAACTTACATCCAAAATAAACAAATGCCAAAAGGCAAAAAGAAGCTTACATCATACATTTCTTTTTGATGTAAGGTCTAGATCCGTACGATATTACAATAGATAAAAATAAAAATGAATCATAATTATTTCATCTTTAATTATATATTTTTTATAGGCCCTAAATTTTGACCCCTAAAACAAATTATAAAGGAAATATAAGTTAGGTTAATGTCAATTCTTCCACATGCCACATTATCCTACCCTATATATACCTCTATATATATATATATATATATTCTGATGATATCATGGAGAGAATGTCGAATTCAGTTCATCCGACATTGAAAAAGTGGAAGAAGGATGGATCTAATTAATATAATACTCCATCCTATAAATTACTACTTTACAAATTACAATGGGGAAATCAAGCCTACTTTTTCTGGCCTGCATAATGTTGTGCACAGCTATACCTTGTGCATGTGACAGAGCAGATTTTTCTTAAGATTAGCTTTAATCACTTGAGTTTTTATTAATTAATTACTAATGCTCCTTTAAGGACTAAAACGTGTTGGTGGTAGTGATAATTACATAGAAAACATCCTACTAAAATGTCCGTCTTATATATCCTATTAACAAACAACCTATCTGAATGAATAATTAAACCGTATCATCGAATATGACAGTATAGTAATCAAATGATCTCTATTTAAGACTCGAAATTTCTAATTTAGGTTTGATTTTTGCCCGTCTTATCAAATGATTGTCGTTCATATTGCACTCAGGAGTAGACTTTGGATCTTAAGTTATAACATGTAGGTTTTTGAATTGAATCTCTTACCACTTCACCTATGATATTAGTTTATTTCCATTGTTGCATTAGACCGAAGGACCTGAAAACACCACTGATTCACTTTTCTTTTGGAGTAAAAAGAAATATATATATATATATATATATATATGAACCGTGATGAAGAGACGCATGCAAGCAGAGAGAGACAGAGAGAGATTGTTCTTGCTGCAATAACAATACCTAAAAAACAAGGATATCTTATATAGCTGGAATTCAATACATACTGGTCAAATTATTTGGTAGTTGATCATGATCTTGCAATTGGTAACAAGACAAAGAAGATCATCTGAAGCTATTTTACGTCCTGGGATTTGTATATATATTCATAATCAAGCTCTTATTACAGACAAAAATGGCAGTCTGTAATTAATCAGAAACAAGTGTTTGGTGACTAGGCTAGGAATAATTGGAAAATGACCATGCATGTGCCACCCAAAACAAATTGTCGTGACACGTTACATTTCATAACTTTCTCGGCATGATAAAACATTTTCTAATAAATCCTAATTAGTTCTTTCTAATTGTCGAGAATGCTTCTTATTTGCCACCAAACACGCTGCAACCCATTCAAAAATGTGATAAATAAAACATTTTGATAGGCAATTTTATCATGATGTACATATAGTTCCTAATTACTAATAAGTAATATATTATTGTCATTGAACAATTTGTCAAGTTGTTTCCAAGAGTACTGCTGGAAATACCAATTTTAATATAAACATTTAAATATTAACTCACGTTGTGATAAGTCATCATCATTTCAAGAGTAGAATTTAAGGCCTGTTTGGAACACCATCTCCAGATAGTATTTTATCATATGAATTTCAAAATTCCAACGCTAAATCAAACTTTCCTTCTCTTTTCTTTTAAAAAAACTCAAAACTTTAAAAATCTATAACTTTATCATTTCAAATCGAAATGAGATGATTTTTTTTGATCAAAATGCTTGTATCAACGAGACGAATGAGATAATATCCATTTTACATATTTTTTTCTAAATATATTTCAAAATTTTGCATTATTTTTTTTATCACATAACTTTTTCAAAAGTTTTTTCTCAAACACACATTTTCAACTCAACTTTCAAAACACTATCTCTAGATGTTCCTCCAAACAGACCCTTAATTTTAAAGATTTATTAATAAAAAAAAAGATAACTCACATATCACGTAAGTTAATATTTAAAATTTGGAATTAGAATTGATATCCTAACATTATTCTATTTCCAAAGAGGGGCAACATCTAAGTCCAGCTTTTGACTCTTTTTTTAATTTAGGATCCGTTTGGTGAATGAGTTTGAGTTGAAAATTTTAAATTTCAATAGTAATTTTTATTAACTTTTCAAAAAAGACAAAAAACTTGTTCAGAAAAATACAAAAACTGATATGAAAATTTTAGTTTAAACCGGTGTTCCAAACACCCCTCAGATTAGTTCATTTAATTTCACAGGTACGACAACTCTTGAAATTTAGTGCATAGTACTGTGCCACCAACAAAGTGGAAAAACTGTTTTTATCCTCTCGTCTTCCTAGAATTTTTTTTAGATATTCTATATTGGATGTTTAACAAAGTGCCCACTATTTGGGTTAGTTGTCCTTTATACTTTTTGTGTACAAGGGTGGTGTGTGTTTGTTTACGTGCGTGTGTGTTTTTTAAGCATGAGTTTTGTTCCATTGGTAGTTAAATCTCTCTCTCTCTCTCTCTCTCTCTCTCTATATATATATAAATATATATATATATATATATTTTTTTCACTTTCAAGAAAAGCTTAAAAAGTATACCCAACAAAAGCCAAAATGAAACTCCAGAATGCCCATTATCACACACAAAAATCAAATTCCTAGAATTTTTTCACCTGGTTTCCACAAGACATGCATCAATCCATAACAAATGACAGTATCAACCTCGTCATTCCTGGTCGATCAAAAGGTAAATTTTAACTTCTCAATAGTCACTCAATCTATGAAGAGGACGAGTTTACAGTTCTAAACGTACAAGTGTCGGTGAAAATAGGTAGGAAAGGCAACAGCTAAAACAAATGGTAAAGTAATGTGAGTTTAGTATATTTACAATGGAACTTTTGCTGGTGTACCTGGATCACGGGGATATTTTTTCGGTGTGGAGTGAGACTTTAAACATACGACGGCAGTTCTCTGTCCATGCGGACTGTGAGATTCCACTGGGTAGAAAAAGAAAACTTGCATAAGGAAGCAAAGCAATATGCCTGTTTTTATAATTCTAGCAATAATTTTGAACATTTCATAAAGCTTTTAGCAAAGTGACATTCAATCATGTCTTTATCATACAAGGGCAGCCAAGAATTCTAGTTGCGACCAGAATGCTAAGTTTTGAAGAGGAAAAAATAAGACTTTGTTTCAGAACATGCCTAAAATGAATGGTGAACGTTTGACCAATGTATTACTTTAGGCCAAGCATTACGAAAGTTCCCGATCTCAATTCAGATATCATGACCTTACACGGTTTATGAATAATTAGTTTGGTAGTTAGTACAATATTATGAGAGACAAGCAAACCATGCTGCCTCATTACAAGCTAGTTCGAAAACAAAAAGGCTTGTGGAAGAGAACTCTTGAAAACAAAACCAACTTTGCGTATAGGAAATATTCTTAGCCATTCTTACTATCACGACATGTATATACATACCAGAACATACTTGTAATACGGATGCCCCCATCTTTTCAATTGCTCTTTCTGCATTTTGAACTTCTACCTAATCCAATATTCCAAATACAATGATTTGTAATTAGTTCTATGCAGAAGCTACATCAAGAGCTCTGAGAAACCTTGCATTGTGGAAAAGCATACACACCTCTGGCTCGTGGCCCTTCGCGGCTACAAACAAACCACCAACACGAACCAGAGGAAGACAGTATTCAGCTGAACATCACAAATAATAAATGTAATTCAAGTCTTGTGAATACACCCAGGAAGCAAACAAAAGAGACTTTTGTCCTTTATAATTACCTAAAACTCTCATTTCCGCAACTGCTCTGGCAACTGCTACATCGAATTTCTCTCTGAAGTGTTGATCCTGCCCCAAATTCTGTCCTATACCATTCAATTGGTGTGCACTTTATCTCACAATTTCAAAGAGAAACCATGTTTACATGCATGCCCTCACACCTCAAACCAAAATTTTTCAAACTGACTCCATTTCAGG
Source organism: Ficus microcarpa (assembly GCA_025413485.1). Lineage (NCBI taxonomy): Eukaryota > Viridiplantae > Streptophyta > Magnoliopsida > Rosales > Moraceae > Ficus > Ficus microcarpa. The sequence goes on along the minus strand of JAINRI010000586.1, from coordinate 157,869 downwards.
AGCTTAATCTCTTTTGATTTTCTACGGCTAACATTTCAAAACCGTCTTTCGTTTCCTTGTATGCATGTAAAACGAAAATTTTTGTTTAAAAAAAAAAAATCACATTTTGCCTAAAAACCACTTTTGAAACGTAAATTGATGCAGTATGATGAGTAAAAACTGATAAATTTGCTTGGCTAGAACTCATCTCCAAAAACTACCACAAGGAAAGAGGGTGCGCTCAATCCACATATAAACACCATAACAATTCAAAAACTTGGCGATGTGGGACAAATTCAACTTCTAACACCCTACCTCATGCACAATGTGTCATGCAAACGGACAGGATACAAATCCATATCGCATGCAAAAATCTGACTCTCAGATCATGATAAATGGATTTGTGTAGAACTTATCTCAAAAGCTAGCTCAAGACAAGAGAACGCCCAATCCACATATATATGCCATAACAACTCATTAACTTGACAATGTTTGACAAATTCAACTTCTAACAAAAACCACAAAAAGGAGAGAGAGAGAGAGAGAGAGAAACATTACCTCTGCTCTTCCTCTAACAACTTGAACATTGGGCAAACCGACGTGACCAATCACATGCTCCAAGAAAACACACCGTTTGTTCATAGATTCCACAAGAGAAACTTCCCAGCCTATCCTCAAAACATCATATATGTAAAAATACCATAAATTTGAACTCAACTTCATTTTTTCCCCCTTTCCTTTTGCTAAATCGATCAAAATAGGGAGATAAACGAAAACCAAAATGTTTACCAGGGCAAGCAATGGCTAGAATAAGTCCGGGAAGACCCGCGCCACTCCCAACGTCAACAAGCTTGACATTGTCACACGAAGAGCCACAATGCGAGAGGTAAGAATTCCGTATCGGAGGAATTATCGCAAGCGAGTCCTCTACGTGCCTCTCCATGACCTCGCTCACCTCCGTAACCGCTGTCAAATTCATCTTCTGCACTTCGATGAACAGTATAAAGATATTTTCTTTCTCAATTTCTGTACATTTTCTCGGCAACCAAACAGCGAAAACAGAAAGAGAAAGAGAGAGAGAAACCTGGTTCCATTGAAGAAGAGAATCGACGTAGAGACGGAGTTGATGTTGCTGAGAGGAATTCAGGGTTTGGAAGTGAGAGGAGTTGAGGAATGTGGAGGTGGAGAAGGATTTGGGACGGAATCTGAGAGGAGAGAGTGTCGAAGGCTTGGCGATCGGAAGGTGTTCGAAGAAAGTCCCCAGAGAGAATAGGGGTAGGCTCCGCCTCATCATCATTTTTGGCGCGCTCCTGATAACGGGAATGTGCTACTCGCTAGCGATTCTTTGAAGAAAATTTAAATGGGCTTAAATCAAGTTGGGCTTCTCAAGCCCATTGAACCAATGTCTTGCCAATGTCTACTGATAAGATGAACAAGAGAAAACTACTCAAATAGCCTTTTTTTTTTTTTTTTGGTTCCCAATCCATTAACCAACATTCTAATTCACTCTCGATCACCATGACACAAATTTTAGTTTTATTTTCATGTCATATTAATCCCGTGTTTAATTTTTACGTCCCCAGTTGAACTGTTGTGATAAGTATTATTATATCAAATGTAATAAATGTTTGATTGGTTAACTATTAAAGTAAATACATTTGAATATTTAATTATTTCATAACAGTTTAATTCAAATCCAAATTTAAATTTAAATTTTCACTATTTAAAAATCCATATCACTTATTTTTCTATCTTTTTTTTTTTAATAAAAGCTTATTTTTCTAACTTTACGCTATTTAAATGTTACCTTTAACAATAACTCTACAAGCACACATTTAATCTAAATACACAGTTCAAATTATATTTGAATGCAAAAATTCAGTTTAAATGAACATACATATATGCAATCTATGATTCAAATGAACTATAAGTCAATGTTTTATTTATCAGAAAAAAAAGTGTGAAAATAACTTATTTAATTTGTTATCTTACTTTATACGTAATAGATAATCATATTTGTAATAATGTAATGGCATGTTTACTTGTGCCTAATTAAAGTGAGCATAAATCGGAGTAGATATGATTCGAAGTGGACTGGATTCAGAATCAGCATTTGGAGTCAGAATATGCTGTTTACGTGAGTTTCAGGAATCGGAATCGGAATCGGAATCATTGTCAATCCCGTTCATGCATTTACTTAGAATAGGAATCGGAGTTAGTTGCTGTAAATTTACTTGTATACCCCTTTATTTATTGTATTTTCAAAATTTAAAAAATGATTATTATTATTTTTATTAATTATCATACTATTAATCAAAAGTAAAATAATCATTATGATATTAAGACAATAAAATTAAATTGTGTAATTTTTTGTTTAAAAAAATTAAAAAGAGAAAAAAAAAAGAATTAAAATAAGTAAAGTGTAAAAAATATAAAAATAGAAACATAATAATATATTATGATAAAAAAAAAGTTCTTTACTTACTTTAATAATGTTAATAGTAATTAGGATAGTTATATAATATGAAGTTAATAAAAATATTTTATATTTAGTTAACAAAAATAATTAATATAGGTTGTTGTTATTTTTAATATAATTTTTTGCAAATGAATAAAGGATAAAATGATAATTTAATGTTAATAGTAGGAATGGAGGTCACAATCTGGAGGGGGCATGAGATTATCAATCTCATTCCTCAATTTCAAATTGGTGTGGGACCCACCATTCTCACTTCCATTCTAGAAAAAAAAAAAAAAAAAAGAGTAAGTAAATAAAGGATATTGACTCCCATTTTTCAGTCTCCCATTCTCTACTCCTCATAAATAAACATGCCATAAATACCTTATGCCATCGTAACTAAGCTTTAGAATTTTTGAAAACAGACTTTTAGCATTTAAATAATTTAGAGTGACAATATGATAATAATGATCAAATAAAATATTTCATGGCATAAACCAATAGCAAATTAAATGCTAAATTTTGGTATTTGCTATGTTGGAGGAAATGCAATTAGAACCAACATGAACCTTCGTTTTTTGGCAGTTCTTTTTTAAGGATCGTTTTTGGCAAAATTTTAGGGACCATGCATAGGACTCCTACGGATGGCAGCACGCCGGTCTTCTCGCCAATCTGCTTTGCGGAGAAAAATAATATCCATCCTTGCCCCATTAACACGTTTAAATTGGTGAAAATGAGGTACTATACTATACAAGTGAAAGCCAAAAGTGAGAATGGTATTTGATGGAGAATTAGGGTTAGGAAATGAGGGGATTTTTACTAAAATGCCCCCAAATAAATTCAGGTAAAACTCTACAATTAGTGTGTCATTGGTTGTAAAATAAATAAACTTCAATATCTGGTATAAAAGTGGCAAAACCATTTGAGTGGCATAATTGAACCGAATCTCAAACCTACTTAAAACTAAATAGGGCGTGAAACAACTCTCTACTTGCACAAAAAGCTAAGATCTAGGGACGAGTTTGGTATTGGTATTTGAAGGTTCCAAAATTTACTTTTGTACATAAAAGACACAAATAATGTGTGTTTGGTAAAAGTTGATAAATATGCTTTGCAATACACCAATATACTATAACAATTACCCTTGAGGAGCTTCATTTCGTTAACGTTTACTTGCGTTTTTACTTCTCCTTTTGCTATAAGTGAAGGTAAAATGTCCAATAAAAAAAAGATTAAAATACCCTTTGAAAGCTCTGTACTTCCTAAGTGAATCTCTCTCTCTATATTAATAGATTGATAAGAGATATCTATAGTCTTTCAGTCAGCAGTACTATAATAATTATCCTGAGGAGCTTGATTTCGTTAACTTTTACTTGCGTTTTTACTTCTCCTTTTGCTATGAGTGAAGGTAAAATGTCCAATTAAAAAAAGATTAAAATACCCTTCGAAAGTTCTGTACTTCCTAAGTGAATCTCTCTCTCTATAACAATAGATAGATAAGAGATATCTATAGTCTCTCATTCAGCAGCCGTAGTTATAACATTCTATTTAAATTCTTGTTATAATTAATCAATTTACATGTAATTTTATAAAAAAAAATATGTAACATGGTACATGCCATTGAAAACTATCAGTCAAAAAGATGACAGTAAAAAATCGTATAAACCGGTCATTATGCTAATGTGCCAAAAAAAAAAAATTACAAGAGTCATCTTGTGAGGGTGTTTGAGATTAAATTTATATGAATATTTCTATTATAAATGTGTCTAATAAACAAACCAAAAGATGTAGCTAATATATTTCAATTATACCCAACTGGTCCCTAGACAGGCACAACCTTTGGTTTATTATACACAGTCTGGACGCTGCAAATCACTTTGACCATGTTTGAACAATACACACACACACACACACATATATATAACTTTACAAAAAGAGGGGTGTGTCAACCCACTTTCTTAATGTAATGATGGTAGGCATCTGAATTTTCAGAACCAAACGGGGCCATAGTGAGAGAAAGGCATTACTTCTTTCACCTTTTTTTTCCTGTTGAGCCCCCCATGGCCATGAGCAAGCTGGTGGAACATCACGAAACGACATAAGAGTTGGGTCCACAAATTTTCTATTTCACAAACATCGTCATTGTTAGCTGCTTTAATTGTCATTTCTAGGTATATTTTTTATCATGGCCTAAGTCAAGGGAAACGAAAACAGTACTCCTCAGTTCCGTGCAAAGCCAACTCTACATGTTTCATGTAACACAGCTATATTAATGGAAATTTGTAAAGTTCGATAGATGAAGTTCTTTTTGGACGAGTATACAATTTTAGTTTGTGTGACAATCCAACAAGAATAGAAAGAAGGGGGGGGGGGAAAAAAAAAGGAAATGAAGACATGAACACTACTGTTAACTTTTGATCTAGGTGTATTTTTATCATGGGCAAAGTCAAATTTATGCTTATATACTAATGAAAACGAAAATAATACTCCTCAATTCTGTGCGGAGTCAATTCCGCATCTCTCATCCAACTCGGTTATGTTAATGGAAATTTGTAAAGTGGGGTAGATGACGTTCTTTTTGGATGAGTTTGCAACTTTACTTTACGTGACAATCCAACCAGATTAAAAAGAAGAAGGGGTGGAAAAAAAAAAAAAAAAAAAAAAAGAGGGAATGAAGACATGAACACTGTTAACTTTTGATCTTTGTGGGTTTGAAATTTGTTTGGTGCTAAAAAGATTTGAATCTCAGCTGGCCTTTGATTTCTTTAGTGGTCCCTTTTTTTTTTTTTTTTTTTTCCTTTCCTTTTCTTTTCTAGAGTTCCACTTTACCACCAACAAATAAAAATAAAAAAAAAAAAAACTTAATTTTGGGTTACAGCAATAAATAAAGTAAAAAAAGTAACACAAAAAAGGCTGGTTCATGTGGGAGACTTTATCAGGGGGTCAAACATAAAGTCATTGGACAAGGGGCGCTAAAAAGGGTGATTTAAAAAAGCCTCTAAATTTGTCTTCCATATTACAAGGTTCAGCCTCTTCTGCATTTCCATGGTCTATTTTGGGATCAAAATTTTTGCAACTTGGATTTTTTTTTTTTTTTAAATCTTATATTATGTATTAATTTTGGTCTCTTCCGGTCATAATTAGGCCATCACTTTTTTTTTCTTTTTTTTTGTTCCTTACTTAGAAGCCATTACAAGTTTTATTTGATAGGGCATTTTCCAAAAGCTGTATAGGAGTCTTTTTTTTTTTTGGGGGGGGATAAGTTTATGTATAGGAGTTTTCTACTAAAAACATTTATATTAAAGCTTGTGGCTTTCTAGCCATTTTTCATGAGTAGAGAATGGAATGTAGCTCTTGGATTAACAATTGAGCATTGGACATAAAGGAAGATTTTGTAGCTTTAGTATAGTACTAAAAGAAAATAATAATAAGTGTATCACGAGATTGGCTATTATGCGGTTGTAATAGAGGAATTTTTTTAAAATCAATAAGAACTATGGTTTTAATTGTTAAATTAATTTTTTAAAATGTCCACATTAAAAATTTACAACACGAACATAATATCATCCCCATTTACAAAGGAGACCATTAAAAAAAAATTAATCTAACCACTAGAATTATGTCCTAATTAGTACTAAAAAAGGACATTTCCTGCCATAGATGTCTCAATTACCAAAAGAAATGAACAAAAATAGGAACTTCTAAAATAGAAACTCTATTTATAACTGATTTTGATTATTTGATCCAATTAGATCCAATTAAATCATATTAATATAGGTGAAAAAGTATATAAAACTTACAGGCTAATCTGGTAGTTTAAAAGCATGTATTATTTTGGTTGTATTCATAATTTAGCGGTAATATCATATCTGAATTCACCAAAGAAAGGTTTACAGAATTCGAATCCCCCACCCTTAAGTTAAAAAAAAAAAAAAATCATGTGTTATTGACAAAGGGTTTTTTTTTTTTTTAAATATACCCTAAAAAATAATTCTTAAAATATAGAAGACTAATCGTTTCGTTCGTTAGATGTTTTTTGAGAAAGGGATGGGGGTGGTTTGTGAAAAAGTGATACATGAAATGAAAACAAAAAGAAGGGTAAAGGGAGACGGTGAAAAGATGTCTTAATTTTCTTTTTTTCAGTTTGGTCGAATCGAGTGCTTTGAGCTTCAACATGATCAGAGACAGAGGGAATGACCCATTTGGAATATGCTCACATTGGGAATCTTGTTTATGTCTCCAAGACCAGACCCAAAAAAAAAAAAAAAAAAAAAAAAACTTGGTATCTAGATCTTTATTGTTTATATATACATACATACATATTATATATTAAAAAAAAACGAATGATACTTTTACAGAACCATTCATCCATATCTTCAGCGATATCATCATATCTCCAGCGATATCATCAGATCCATCACTCGTCGCGTGATTTTTTATAATTTTTATTTTTTCTCTTTATTTTGCTTACCTGCTCTCTAGTTAGTTAACGATAAAGATTTAGTAAAAAGAAAGGGAAAAAAATAAAAAATAAAAACTATTGTTATAACTTGACAGAGATATTATTATCACATTTGAAGAACAACAGTGTGCTAGCTTTTGCAGGCCAACCATTATCCTCACAAGCCCACACAACACATTATCCTCTTCTTCCAAGTATCAACTCCCTCTCTCTCTCTCTCTCATGCATATTTCGATTCCCTCCCCTTCTGTCATCCCTGAGTCCAATGATTCCTTCATTTTTATTACCATATACATATATATATATATATATTTACACACACTTGCTTTTATATAATACGTTTGTGTGGCCTGCAAAACTAGTCATCTTTAACTAAACCCAATAAAGCTTAAAGCTTAACGATTTCATCAAGCTCCATATACAGTCACAAACAGCCTTTACTGTGATTCAATAGAATAACAAGATTCAAGCTATAAAAAAAAAAAAATCATAGTCTAATTATTAGTAAAGAATTATTTTTGAGATAATTATCAGCTACAATACAAGACCACTATAGATAACAAAAGCTCTAATCCGAATCCCAATAATATTCTTGTATCACATTACACATAAAAGTAACAAGGATACCATTATGCTATTTGGCCATATATATATACATATATATATTAAATATTAGTTGTCTCCCATATATCGTGTAAAAATGTCAACCTAAGGTGAACTTCTTTGTCTCATAACAGAAAAAAGAGCAACTCATGTTTTGTAGATTTTTTTTAGGGTTTGAAGAAAAATACAAAATTGATAGGATATAATTTTGGAAATGTTGAATAAAATCTGATAAAAATTTAAAGATTTAAAACCGGATCACATTATTATTTTTTTACCTTCTTATAAAATCTTGATTATATTTCTTACTACATAAATACTTCTACATGACAATTTATGATTGGTTGAGAAAAATAAAACACTTACAGATATAAGAAAAATATATGCTATTACATGCAAATGATGATTTAAATCTAACATTTATAATTGCCAATTGTTTATGTAAATTTTGATTCCAAAATTGACCTTTTATAAAAATAGTGTATAATGATTTTACATGGAAGCATAATGCTTTTGACACCGTAGGGTGATACGGTGGTAAAAGATTTTTTATTTAGAGTTTTAGTTTCTAACAAATTAAAGATTTGAGTCATGTATCATGTAATTTATAACTAGTAATAAGACAATATCAATTGTTAATGGATTCTGTAAACTCCTGACTTATTAGCAGATGAAAATATAAGAATATAACCATTGTTATCTTACCGATAGTCACGTTATTACTTTGTCCTTTACATAATGGGTCAGGAATGTGAATACACCACTTATTCTATATTAATCTATAAAAAAGCAAAATGCTTTTGACCTAATGTGTAATATAAAGTATTTTCATTTCTAATGAAAATGACTTTGGACATGTTGAATTCAAAAGTTGTATCCAAGCATGCTCTGACAATAGTTGCACTAGATTGTTCTCTCCAAATAGAAAACAAAGGAACAGGAAGCATAGCTAGCTAATATATGAAAAAAGCTAGGACCCAGGTTTAATGATAATTCTCTCCACCATTAGAGAGAGAGAGAGAGAGGAGAAAGAGAGAGATAATTCTCTCTCTCTCTCTCTCTCTCACTCTAGAGAGAGAGAGAGATGGCACGCAATACCTTGGAATTATGCTCAAACTTTCAACCCAACAGCAATCATCATGGCCTCCTCCACCTCCTCCTCCTTCTCCTCCTCCTGCTCCTCCTCTCTCATTCCCACTCTCTCTCTCTCTACAACCATCATCATTACCCCTTCATCACTCCCAACCTTGCTTTTATCATGAGGATCATGATCATCATCCTCAAACCCCCCTTCATAACCCTCAAAGCTCATCAGGAATACCGAACCCAAAAGGAGAAGAAGCACAAGAAGAAGAAGAAGAAGAAGAAGAAGAAAGTTGATGAGTATTTCTTTGTGGGCAAAAAAACCCTAGTTTCACGCTTGGTATATATCTATTTATAAAGGGTGAAGAGGATCTATAATAATAATTATTCTTCATTAGAAGACTATTATTATTATCGACTCAAGGGGAATCAAGCGTCTCGGTCCGATCATTTGCTAGATCAAGCAAATCATTTTTATTTTTACTATTATTTTCTGTTTTCTTTTTTTTTTCTTTGTATTTTTTTGTTTTGAAAATTTTGCTACATGGGATTGTTTGTCTATTTTCATCCCTTAAAAGTAAACGTGATTAGTTTCTTTAATATGTTCTATTATTTATGATTGATCAGTTCCTTCCTATATCATTTTGCTACAGAATTTGGTTTCGGTTTTGTGTCTCTCTCCAAGATCTCTCTCTCTCTCTCTCTCTCTCTCTCTTCTAAGATAATGAATAAGCTTTTCTTTTTTTTTTTTTTTTTTGTTATTTGGAATTATGATATCTGAATTTATATCTTATGATATATGCGTAATTATCGCTAAGTTATAGTTTTACATCTCCTGAATAAGTATATTATTTTTGTTGTGTTGTTGGGACTTTCGTTTATTCAACTGTTTAGCTCAGGTTTTGTTGAAAGACAGGAAACATATTCTCGGCATGAAATTAAATTCCCTAACTATTTTCGTGAAAGAACGTGCAATCATATTCTTCTGATATTAATAAATATATTTGTACGATTTGGAAATGGATATATATATATATATATATATATATATTCTGTTCTGAGGAAAGGAAATCCAATGCCTAGCTAGGAAACGGGTTCATATTCGGTGAACTAGGGTTTTGCTATTTTCTTTATAGATCTCATTCTCTTGCTTTACTTTCTGTTCCATAGACCTTATATATTGACTTTGAGATATTTTGTCTCTCTGCCACTTAATTACAATATTGTTGTTATGATCATTATAAGTATATTCTTCCTTTTCGTTTTTTTTTTTTTTTTGATAATTATCTGAGCATCTTTTCCTATACGGTACACAAAAATATTCAGATACTTAAATTAGTCATTTTATCAAAGGCATGCAAATTTTCTTTTAAAGGAGATGCAATATTTTTCCTATTATTAATTATTTTTTTACTTGAAAATTTTGTGCATTAAGAATCGTCATTAGCTTGATGATACAAATAGTAACATAGAGCATGTGGCCGCATAGGTTGACTCAAAATGTTTTGATCTTTAATTTGTACTCACCTGAATTTTGGGTACAAATTAACCACACATGGAGAATTTCTGTGATCAGAAGTTGAATTTTGAAGAGAGTTGTGACCATTTTTAAGCGATACAAGTAGTGTTTACCATAATAAATGAATAATAAGTGAATCTCACGACGATGAGATTCGCATATGGGACTTTTTGTTTTTTAGTTAAGGTACTTAGCATTGGTAATGTCGTAATTGTAAACATAATTAAATGATTTTTTCACATCTGATCATTTTATCAAAAGAGATAAAATTCGAATCTCCTATTAAAAAAAAAAAAAAAGAGTATATATATATATAAGTACATATATATATGTTTCTCTTATATCTTTATATAATTACATATAATGGAAGGGGAGATACTATCCTAAGGCGGTCTACTGGAAGAAAATCTTGAAACCCATGAGCAAGTTTCACATGGTTGTCTTCTTCCTGTATAAAAATGAACACCCAACTTTTCAACGCAATAAATGAGATCTGCCAACTAAGAGCTTGTTTTAAGCGTCGTATATAGTACAATTTCTAAGTTTTGTGTAGAAATCTGGCTCAATTCGTGTTTCGACCTCTACAGTGTCTCACCCTCGCAGTATTTGCTTAGGAAAAGGGCAAAAAATAAATAAATAAATAAATAGAGAGCTTGAACTTTTTATATTTCCATCTTTTCATTTCTTCTTCTTCTTCCTCTTTTTTTTTTTTTTTTTTTTTTTTTTTAACATTGACTCCATAAATACTAATTTTCAACCAATAGTTTCCAGGTTGCGTACTATGTGGAGTTGGGGTATTAAAGGATATAATTTCTTGAGTCTAAAAAACGAAAAATAAAACAAAAAAAATCGAAGTCTTGGTTACTTCCAAGCAGGATCAACAGGCTATATATTCATCATATATCAACCTTTGATTATCATTTTCATTTGTTATTTTGCTAATCACAGTGTCAGACCTTGTTCTTGTTTGCACTATTTCAGTTTGAAACTGATATTCTGAATATTTGATTTTGTTTTCCAGTTTTTGTCGACTTTTGTTAAAGCCAAAATTGGAAGTTGTTCCACTCTTTTGATTATTGAGAAGAAAAATTCCGTAGTGTGATTGTTGTTGTTTTATATAAATATGAGAAGAGCTTTTACTGCCATTTTAACATCATTACATTGTGCTTTGTCACACTAATATTCCATGTTCGAAAAAAAAATATATATATATATATAAGTGGTAGCTCTGTACCCAGCATTGTTCTATATATGTGCATGCGCATGTGCATTTGAGTACTAGCAATATGGATTTGGCTTGTTTTTGGAGACTCGAAGAGCCAATAAAGAATAAATATATTAGTAAAAGCAAACTTAAATTAGGGAAGTAAAGCTTTTCCTTTGTAATCCATGTTAATGAGTTGTCATGGACGGATTTTGTTGTTTATGACTTAGTGACTACTTTTTTAACTTCAATTATGTTAAAAACCGAAAATGTTTTATTAGAATATCCAAAATATTTTAATAGTGTATGTAGTATACTCTATTATGGTAGACTATCAACGAATATTTTTGGATGAAGCCGGAGACATCCGGTTATTCATGTTGAAAACTGAAAATAGTATAGTAGAATATCCAAAATACTCTACTAAAGTACACGGTACACTCTACTACAGTATATATACCGGTAGCCAAAACCGGAGACATCCGACCATTCATGTTGAAAACTTAAAATATTTTAGTAGAATATTCAAAATATTCTAGTAGATTATGGACCATACTCTACTAGAGTATACAGTATACTCTACTAGAGTATTCCGGCCAACGAAGCCGGAGATATCCAGCCATCTATATTGAAAACTTAAAATATTCTAGCAAAATATGTACTATATTCTACTAGAGTATTCTGGCGACTAGAACCGGAGACATCTGGCCATATATGAAAAAACTTAAAATAATCTAGTAGAATATGCACTATACTCTACTAGAGTATAAACTATACTCTACAAGAGTATGCCAGTGATTGGCATCGACGGTCGGAGCTGAAGACATTTGACCATCCATGTTGAAAATTGAAAATATTCTAGTTGAATATCTAAAATATTCTAGTATAATATGTATTATACTCTACTATAATATGCCAATGGCCAATATCAATGGTCAGATCTGAAGACATATGATCATCCATGTTGAAAACTTATTATTGTAGAAGATCCAAAATATTTTAGTAGAGTATGCATTACACTCTACTAGAGTATATCGGCACCGGCGGCTAAAGTTGGAGACATCTCACCATTTATGTTAAAAACTGAAAATATTCTAGTAGAATATTCTAGTAAAATATGCATTATACTCTACTAGAATATACCAATGACCAGCACCATATGTGGAGCCTTTTGGCTATCCATATTGAAAACTGAAAATTTTGTTGTAAAATATCCAAAATATTTTAGTAGAGTATGCATTTTACTCTACTAGAATATACCGGCGACTGAAATCAACCATCGAAATTGAAGACACCAGATTATCCATGTTGAAAATTGAAAATAATTTAGTAGAATATCCAAAATAACATATATTATTATAGTAAATTTAATAAGTAAAAAGAGCAATTTAGATAAAACATATTATATTAACCTTTGACTTTGAATGTTGAGCTTTGACTATAACTATTTTGTATTATATGGGTAAAGTGACAAAATTTTGTATTACGCTGGTAAATTCATATCTAAATTTGCGTTATTTCGGTGCTTCCCCTTAAATAAAATCATATAACAAAAAAAAAAAAAAAAGGGCAGTTGGGTCGGGATCAACGGACTATTACATAACCATTCGTCTACAATACATTATGGTTACAAATAAGTATACCATGAAATAAGTTATAGAATTACCAAAAAAATTTAAATTTAATGATTGCACAGTGAATTTGAAACCTACGTTATAAATGGAGAATGTAACTATAACAGATAACCTGCATTTGGACAGCAGTTTAATCTATTAAACAACTCATTTTTGACACCTAAAGTTTCTAGGTTCTAATACCAATTACAAAACAAAAAAGAACTAGAACTGAAAATAGAGATCAAACTGAAAAGAAAACTTTTGATGACCATCAATTCGCAGAAGTTTCAGCAGCTTCAACAACAAAATTTCGTCGATATCAAATTGGCAAAATGATGAAAGAAAATTTAACTGTCCCTTACAGTTTGAAGTCCCAATAGGCCATACTGTGATCTGTACAAAACACTTTTGCAAAATTTTTTCAGGGGCATTTTGGCAAAAAAAAAAAAAAAAAAAAAATCTAGCAGATATTTTTTCTCAATCTAAAACTAAAAGTTCCCCTATTACTCAAAAGCTGTTATACGCTTCGACCGATAACTGGCGCATCACTGCCACTTTAAATGAGCGTCATGTTATGTTTTCCTTCTAGTTTCGACCGCACATAGCCGCACCACCTTTACTCTCAAAGCCTTCTTCTTTTTCAATAAACCGCCCCATCTTATTGGAGATGTCCGCGAAAGAAAATGTAAAAGAAACAAAATTTGAGGTACGCTTACCCCAATTTCGCATGCCAATCAGCTGCTTAAAGTGTCAGCTGCTTCTTGTCTGAATTCGAAGAAACTCTTTTGAGACACGACTCTTCCAAGGGACCAGTTGCTCCAACAGAAACTCGAACTATACAACACTCAAATTTTACATCACGACTCTCATTTTTTTTTTTTTTAATATGCCTTCTCAGGAACCAAGTTTGGAAGTATTACCGCCTGAAAATAGTATTTAGCAGGATTTCACCACCTTAAACAGAAGCCATGATGCAATGCACGACCTGAATGCTCAGTACGGCAGAAAATAATGAGAAAAGATCCACAAAAAGAGAATCTAGTTTTCAGCTTCATAGAAAAGGACTTGAGGTTGCAAATGCCCTCTTTTGCATGAGTTTAGTACGTCAGTCCAGCTACCAACAACCTAGACAATCGGCAAAAGGCAGAAGTTTTAACACAGGAAAAGACGGCTAGAGAGAGGTCATGGTACTAGATGCTGAAAAAATTAACTTACCCTGACAGTGTTATCGTCGTACATAATCCAGTGTCCATGGTAATGACTATAGGCAAAGCAATGATAGTGTTGCCCATAGTAGCAAACCTAAAGTTCCATGGTGCAAATAAGTTAGAAACTACCGTCCAAAAGTATGTAATTATCGACCAATTCAACAGATCAACACGATACACCTACAAATAAGCAGGCATGAATATTCAAATCACAGAAAAACACGTGATTGTTCGAAATCTTTTCTCCAAACTGAGCTTCCACATTTCTAGAAGAAAAATGAACAATGTTTTCTTCTTGCCAAAAAGACAATAGGGAAGACAGCAAGTGTACAAAAATTTAGGGATAACGATGATGCTTGTTGTCAAACCATCGAACAAACTAAACGTTTCTCCTGTAAACATAGAACTTGTGGGATAATGGAAAACATTTTTGTAGGAACAGTTGGAATAATGGAAAATAAACACCCGTATTAAAGGTTTTCTGAGGTTTATCAAAATATACATACCACAGAAACCAAGCTATGCCTGCTCTTTGGATCCAAACCACGATAAAGGACACTGATGTCTATCTCGTTATTGAGAGCCCCTAATGTCTCCGTGATATCCTCAATACTTTCAGAAGTATTCTGCCAACCTAGAACTGCAAAGAGAAGTATACTCATCGTTTAAAAGAGGACTTGTATTTTTTCTCAAGCTCCAATAAAAAGTAACTGAATGTTCTGCCAAGAACTCTACAACCCACCTGTAGTAAAAACATGCGGTGGAGATGAGAGAATGTGGTGGATATGGTTGAGTTTACCACAGCCTCCGGATTCAGGATCACAAGCCAACTGATGATTCATCTCTACAAGGTTTAAAAGCTCATCAAAAGGGCTCTCAGAACACATAACCTGAAGCAAACAAGGGAAAAGAGGAACCAATCAACATATAAAAGACACCTCGACTGATTTGAGATTTCTCAAGTACAAGGGAAAAAGAGAACCATGAAACTGTATATTTCCAAATAGATACCTTCATTGTTCGGAGAGCGCTGGCATTTATATTGTGAAAGAATGAAGTGTACTTAAGATGCCTCGACTCCAATGCACAATTATAGCAATTCATACGTTCAAAAATGTCCATTCCGAAAAAGGAATGTGCAATACAAGAATTATTTGCACAATCCCAAGACCCCATGCAGCTGCTTGCCACTGATTCAGTATCAGAAACACTTGAACCAGGAGTAAACGACCGGTGAAGGCAGTCAAATATCACTGCCAACACTTCAGAAGCATCATTCATCTGACCCTGCAATCAGTATTCTCTATATCACAACTTACAGACTTCCAGTGATTGATGACTCGTGAGCAAACAATGAGAATAAACGCCCTAGAAGTAATACAAACACTGGTTACCTCCTGGAAGAAATTGCTATCTGGATAAGGTTGCTCAAAGCTATTCTCAAGGAAGTAGGGGCAACTGCTTCTCTTCGTGTGTCGGTAGATGCAATGCTCAGGGCAGAGAATACTTCATACAATGCACAGACAACACAAGGATCGCCCACGTGAACATGCTCTGATGATGATCTCTGCAGGAATTCTTCCCGGAACCGTCTAACGTGCCATAATGACTGGGTTTAGAAAATAAAGGCCAAAATGTCAAAAAAATATGAAAGAGGACAAAATGTGCACAAAGATAATAAATTTGATCGTCCACAATCATGAGACACCTACCTGTATAATAACGTTCAGAAAGCAATTGTATTCACCAACTTCATTCTTCAATCCCATACCAAATGCATCACATCCGCTTGTCTTGTCCATTTGGACATCACTGGGTACAACATTACTATTATCTACTTCTCCAGAAATCCTTGGAGGTGTCTTTAAATTTGAAATAGAGGGTTGTTTGTTATGTGCACGGAATGTGTCTGAGAAACAACAGAAGTACAAGGTCAGGCCGTAAAGCCACCTGTAATAAAGGAATTCAGAAAATGGAAAGCAAAAAATGTGCCCTGAGTCTACAACACTGGAAAATGTGATAGTGAACAGTGATTCAATTTAGCAAGATCGAGACCACAGTTCTTTTCCAGCTGCACTGATAAATAGTTTCTATCGTTCAAATCAAATTAATGAATCAGAGTAACTCCACTCAGGACTTTGGCCGTATTGTCTCAGCCTAGATGGTGAAGTGTTCCAGAAACATACACAAGTGCATGAATTCGGTGACATTTTTTGACAACTACATCTGGAATCCGTGTATCGTTTTATGTGTTTGTTCAAGATCAACTTGAAAACCAAAATCAAATTCATATTTTTAACAAAGGTAGATAAGCCCATTGTGCCAGCGCTGGACTAGTTAGTATTTGTCACAACGAAATCCAGTATAGTTCAGACTAAGACTAGCCTACTTTTGGAAATGTCAGGTAGAAGACCGAATTATAACCATATGGATGTTGAATTTCAGAGAAGACTTTCTATTTGACAGGGAAAAGAGAAAAGAACAAATCCATAAATTGTTGACCAAATATTCAAACTATACAAGACACCCCTCTGCATGTCCATAACTCTCGAGTCTTCTTATGCAACATAATAAATTTGATCACAAATCTTATAATCTCCTGATATTTATTGATGGTCAACGTTATAATTTCTGAATGTAACCCATTCACAATCTCAAAGAATAAGGTTTTGCATGAGAGGCAACACCAAGAAATTCGTCAAAGAAAGAGGAAACTTATAAAATAAGCAAATATCTACTACATTACTCATTAATATTTTATTTAAAAAAAATTACATGAGGAGCAATGCAACAGCTTATTATAAATCTAGTTCCCATAAAGTCCATTCCAGAATGACAGCTTCAATCACATAGAAATTATGAACATACAACAATGGTTAACATAAATTTTATTACAAAAATCTTACCAAGGCTTTGGCGCACGGCCTTTTTAAGGTCAGCTTGGAACCTCTCTTCATCATCCGCATCCGCATGTAGCTGCCTCAATGTCTTTGCTCCATTTTCTTAAAACACAGGATTAAAATATGCATTAAGTAATCAATAATTAAAAATTTTAGCCATTTATAATGCTTCATGCATATTCTAAGAATTAAATGTAAAAAAGTAAATGACATAATAGTATTTTGCAAAGCCAGTTAGTTTATGAAATTACTGCTGTCTCTTCGGAAGTTTGTCATGGAGCTTACCTTCTTTTAAGCCACTATCAACA
The DNA here is from genome assembly GCA_025413485.1 of Ficus microcarpa. NCBI lineage: Eukaryota > Viridiplantae > Streptophyta > Magnoliopsida > Rosales > Moraceae > Ficus > Ficus microcarpa. The sequence continues at coordinate 140,529 of JAINRI010000586.1, read as the reverse complement.
CGTGAACTCCCAACTTCAACACTTTCTCTAGATGACAAGCCTTGATGCTTTGCATCGGCAACTTTGGCAGAACTCTTCTGCCGTCTACCTCTTTTTCCAGCTTGTCGATCAGAAGGAAAATAACCATCGTCCGAAATTCCCCCATCGGGAAGGCCTGCACAGTAAAAGATGCAGTTACAACATCTCTAATGTAAAAAGTACCCCAGTTTCATTTGAAGCATCCAGCCTATACTGACCTTGTAGAATATTTGTCTGTTGCTCGCTACTCATTGTTTGTGTAGCAGAAACAGTAGCAAATTTGATGGGCTGTGCAGAATGATTTGGTGTGCCTATTTGAAGACCCTCTAAATTTTTTGCCAAGTTCTCCTGAAAAGAGCATACCGATTAGGTTTTCCTGGAATCCAACATTCTCTTCACGAGTGCTATGCCTCTAAATAAGACAACACAATGTGGCCTCCAGGTTATCTTCAATATTCCAGCTCTTCATGGAAACATAAATGTTTACCTGCGCGGAAGGTTTAAATTGCTTTTGTACGCCAGAATCAACAGAACTAGACTCCAAATATCCATCATGCCACTCATCTGCCACCTTCTTGGAATAAGCTTGAGCAACTTTCTTTTGTTGTTTGGCAAGGTGCTTCTGTTTAGCCTCATCCTCAATTTTTCTTTGATATTCCAAAGTCGCTTCAAGCTTTCGCTCCTCTTCTTCAATTTCAATTCTACGTCTAAGTTCCTCTTCCCGCTGTTTTAATTCATCACCATTGACAGAAATAGACGCCTCAGAATCTGGATGATCACCATCGCATACAACTGGAAAGGAACTGCAGCAAGAGACATAAATCATATATTAAAAACGAATAAGTATTCACAACAGAATGAAACGACAATAAGCATGAAAGGAAAGAGATAGTACTAATTTGCTTAGTTAGAGCAGTAACGTACTCTGATTCATTAGCCTCATCATGAACCATCTGTGGCTCGGAAACACCAATAACCTGTGAAAGCAAGAAAAATTTAGTAAAAGACATATACTTCTCGCCATGGCTCGTGAGAAAATATATTTGCAACCCCCATGTAAAAACAAGAAATTGCACCAAACAGGTGAAACCTTTAAATCTTTGGCTTTCCTATAGTCCTTGTTCTTTCTTTTATCCTTTGATTTCTCCTGACTATGTCTCAAATTATCATTTCCTCCCTTGACAGCCTTTTTAGAGTGAAGATCAAGCTCAGCTAAAAGTGCTTCTCTTATGGCATCCGACTTTTTGGTGGCATCTTTCTCAGCCAATTCCTCCAAATGAGCCTGAAAAAGTAGAGTTTGAAAACCATACAAACAGTCATGTAAGTGATGCTAAAGAACGGTGCCAAATTTCAACTTGTTCGATACAGACCCTGAGATATGACTTCACAAGAGGTAACAATATCGTCCGGAAATCACGTGCGGCAGCAGGCTCGACCTTGGCTTCCAACTGCTGCATCTCAGTAACACTGCGCATTATCTGTGCATCTATTTTGCTAAGCTGCAGAACAAACCAAGAAATTATTTATATATCTAAATGCTAAAATGATGAGTGCATCAGCAAAGAACACTGACCTCTAGATGTATATGATCTTTCTGCCTTTGGATTGCAACTTCTATACAAGAGTCTACTTGATGCAAATAGTCCTTCGCTCTCCAATCATCATCTTCACCAGATTCCAAATCAGGCAACCGTGAACTCACACTGCCATATGTTTCCTCATAACCGAACTGATTCAAGCCCATAGATTCTGCTTCTTTTAAAACACTTGAAATGGCATCCAACTCGATCTGAGTGCTGAGGAACATCACATCATTTTCACCATCAAGAAGCTCGTCCCTACGTTTCTTCAAAACAGACTCAAAGCTCTGGTGGAGAAATTCTCTGGCATTTTCCCTCTTTTTTCCTTCTTCAACACACAGCTCCTCTATTGCTTGTAATGCTTCTTCATAACCCAATTGCTCAAATTTTTTCTCACAAAGGCTCCGTAGTTGGTAAAACTCCTTCTTAAGCATCTGGAGTATTTCCACTCCTTCACGTGCTTTTTCTTCTTTAGCACGCACCCATGATGCCAATTCTTCTCCACTGGTTGGACCTGCAAATATCCAGGACAGTAGAGCATTGTAACCGGTATGATCCCCAGTGGCATTGGTATCAGCAGCAGAAGTTGCAGCTGCGGCATTGTCTTTTGCAGATTCAGCAGACAATAGAGACTCATCAAGAAGTAGGAATGACGCATCTCCGTTGAGAACAATCCGCTCCTTGATATCCACACTTTGGCTACCATTATTTGCGCCATCCACAAGATTACTACTTTTCTCAGGATATCTACCTAAACCACAAGATTGGGATAGATCCTGCAAGAATTTCAGTATTTTCTTTAGCTGGAAAGCTCCCAAAAAGCAAATGCACATAGGTGTTTGCTCTACACCATGGCTAAGAAGCTGGGAACCTGAAGCGATACTCTGTAGCTCATCCACTGTAAATTGAATCACCCTATTGAGATGGCTTGCCGAAAGGCATTTATTCCTAATAAGCACCTCAAATACAGCATGGATTTTTTCAAGAAGCTTCGCACACTCGGAGTCATCAGATACTGGCCAGTTATCAGCAAGGCAAGAATATGCCATGGACCTGTTGTCCTCGTCACCTTCTCTAGGCTCTATGTTGGAAATTTTCTCATGGTTAGTGCTCTCAACACTATCGTCAGCATGACATTCTCTATGCTCTATGTTTGGAATTTGCTCATGGTTAGTGCTCTCAATGGTACTACTACCACCATCATCGATAAAGTTTTCATTCTCAACTGAAGAATCCCGCGTATCTTTGCAGGCATCAAAATCCCCTGCCCGACTCCGCAAGCAGAGATCCTTGGCGGACTCAAAAACGTTACGTTTGGTTTGATTTCTGAGCATCTTAACTGCAGCTGACACATCCAAAGGCTTCCAAGAACAATTAAGAAGCATCTCAACCAATTCATTATCAACACTTTGAGGCAAAACAGACTGCATTTTGGGCAACAGGCTTTCCATGTGTTCCTGCACAACATGGTTCGTGTGAGCCTCTGAATTTGTAAATATCTCATTACACTTGCAGCATTCCCAGAACTTCCAAGTCCTAAAACTCCCCGCAAATGACAACGCTTCTGCTAAAACCTGACATGCCAAACCATCCTTCAACGAACCAAAATGTTGCTTAATATCAGAAACCTGAATCCTAAGCAACTCCCTCTTGGTATCAACACTGGTGGAATTCCAAAATGAGCGTACAAAATCCTTCCTTTCTGCAGTTGATCCATTTTTCCTCGACTTCCGACGCTCACCAACTCTCTGACCAGACGCTGATGATGAATCCAATCCCTTATCAGCCTTATCCCCACCATTTTCCAACTGCACCTCAGACTTATGCTGCAACAACCTAGCTGCGGCAACACGAACTTCGATCTCCTTCCTACGCTCCTCGGGCGTCTTGGTGGCCTTCTTAATCTCATTGGGCCTCCTAGCTTGAACCAACCTAACCTCCATTGGGTCCTCGGGCACCCTCCTTATTGGAATTAACCGGAACTTCTCATCGCCATTGCCCAAATTCTTCATCCATGAATGTATGGACGCGATATTGGACTTCTGAATCAGCTGCCTCAGCTCACTCTGCACGTTTGCAATTCGAGACTCCGCCGTGGAGAGCTTCAGCTGGCTCTCGTCCTGCAAGCTCTCCTTTGCAGGATCAACTGCATTCTCGATAGCCAGCCCCCTTTCACACTCCCTCACGGCCTCCTCGTACTCCTTGGCCTCATTCGCCACATCATAGAGCAAATTCGCATAGAAATGCCCAAACTCGATCGAGTTCGGCGACAGCTCCACAGCCCTCCGAGCCGCCTCCACCGCGTTCCGCATATGCCGCTGCTTTGCCGTCGTGTCGTCAATAAGCGCCGCCACCTTGACGCACACCGTTCCTTGGACTCTGTAAACTAGGGCAGAGTGAGGCGAGTTCTCGTGGCGCTGGCACAACTCCTTCATCAGCCTCAGCGCCTTCTTATGGTTCCCCCGCCGGAGCGTCGTCATGGCACGCTCGCACTCCAGCTTGACGGCGTTGAAGGAAGGCGAACCGCCGCCGCCGCCGCCGTCAGACTCAGCCGACGGCCAAGACTCGATCTTGGACTGCGCGATGGAATTAGGAGTTTCGGCGCTCCGACGTGGCTCCGGTTCCACCGCCGGCGAATGACCATTGGCTGTTGTTGCTCCTGCGGCGGCGACCTGCTCGGCCGCCGCCGCCGCCGCCGCCGCCGAAGTTGAAACCGCCGGAGATTGCTTGGCACGCAAAGCAGGGTTTCGCTTCTTGTGCCCCATCTACTTAATCTATGTCAATCCGACCCACATGCATACATATATACACACACACACCTATAAACAAAAAATACCACAGAGAGCACCAATACAAACAAACATATCCGTGAGTGAGAGAGTATATATATACGTATATAGATATAGAGAGAGAAAGACACTAGACATAAAAGGAAAAAAGATGAACTTACTCGAGAGAGAAATAGAATGTGGAAATGCGGTGATGAAATGGGAATTTCAGACGCGGATTGCCGAAGACGGAGACGAAGAGCGATCGGCGGCGAAATCGAGGAGAGAGAAAGAAGAGAGAGAGAGAGAGGAGAAAGGAGAGAGAAAGTGGGTAAATGGGCTTTGGGTTTCGGGTCGCTCTGTGTGAGAAAGACGCACACAGACACCACCTACCCAGAGAAGGAGACGAGCTGAGGAGGCTTTGTTTTAGGAATTCTGACAAAAAAATTAATTAATGAATAATTACAAATATTTTCTGACAAAAATATATATATATTATAAATAATTAATTAATGACTTAATTATATTATTAATTCCTTACAAAAAAGATATTACACTATTTATTAATTAATTACCTTTAATTAAAAAAGATTAAGCCTTGACTTCTTTTTCTTTCCTTCTTTTTTAAAGGTTTTTCTTTTAGTGATTTTCTTTTTCTTTCGTTTCTTAGATGATTATCATTGGCTAAATTTTTTTTATTTTATTTTTGCTTTTATTGGTAAATTGTTCCATTTACTTTCGAAACTTCTATATTTATACTAACTTTAATCCTATTTTTCTTTTGTATCTTGAATCATTTTAAATTATTAAAATATAACTACCATAGTACTTATCGATAATTTTTTTTTATAAAATCTATTAGTAATTTAGTTACAAAAATGATGCTAGTTAAAAGATTTTATTTAAAAATTAATATAAATAACTACAATAGCAAGATATTTAATAATTTAGCATCACTTAAGCTCCAAAAAAAATTTTTTTTTTAAACATAGATCAAAATTGCATTAATTTAAAAAGTTTGGGAAATGTAGCGATTTACCTTTATTATTTTGAACTTATGGGTAGAGATATTCAAATTCCTTTTATTCAACTTAGCAATTCTTTTTTTTTTTTTATAGATATTCAAATTATGAATCTTGTGATAGAGTCGATGTAATATGCATCAATCATTTTTCTTTTTGCTTTTGGGGGAGAGATTTTTTTTCTATATCAAGCACAAAATATATATATATCAATGCATTATATGTGAAATTACTACTATATTTACAATTAAACGATGTTGATATACTTATTAAGAATTAGTTCAAATTTGCATTCATAGATATCCAAAAAAAAATTTTTTTTGATTTTTTTTTGGCGGCAATTACATATTTTCTTTTCCCATTCGCTCACCAATTAAGTTTTGTTTAACATAAGCAATCAAAGGTAGAATTTTTGTGCTAAGATATTATTTTTGTTTTGGCAACTTAATTACAAATGAGATCATTAATATCTTAAATTTTGATAACACACTCATTGGGGAATTTAATTTCAATTGAAATTCCATTCAAATATTGACAATAAAATATCTTTAAAAAGCATGACTAGTTTTAGTTCAGATTTTCTTTGTCTTAGTCAACTAATACCATGGTAGCTTATTTTTTCTACCATCAAAACTATAGTCGGTTCCTTTCAAAAGGAAATAAAGTAAAATTTATGGTCGGTTACTTAGTGTGCATTTGGTAAAACAGTTTGAATTGAAATTTTTAAATTTGAGCTGGTTGATTTTTTAAAAACTAATTATAATTTTTGTTGACTTTCAGAAAAAGACAAAAACTAATATGAAAAATTTGAGTTTAAATTTGTGAATCAAACGAAACTTATAGAATTCCATCACATAGTAATAAGTGTATAAAAAAATACACTTTTGATGTTTTTAATTGATTATTAAATTAAATTTTAATTAAATATTGATTTTATTGTAAAAATTTAGATCGAAAATATTTAGTTTTAATTATTTTGTTTTTCAAGATTATTTTAAAGATGCATACAAATGGCCTTTAATTGAGAGAAGGAAAAAGAAGCAACATTTTAGTAAAAGTCATCGGCTGCCTGAGAAGTCATCCGGCCAAGTCAGATCAGCCGTGGAGCCGAGCCAGAGCCGCATCATACGTGGGTCCCACCACATTCTTCTCCAGCCCAGCTCCTCCTAACACGAGTCACCTCACGCGCCAATCAGGACACGAGTTTCTCATCCATCGCGCGTCCACTCGCGAGCCTTCCCCTCTCCTCGTGGGTCCCGCATTGTGGCAAGCTAATATCACCAAACTCATTTCCTCCACTCTTTGCTCGACGTGTGGCGTGTGAGTCAAGCCTTTTCCCTATTAAATCAACATCTGATCACATTTTCTCTCCAAGAAGAATCAGAATGTGTCACGTGTCAAAATCCTTCTCATTTTTACATCAGTTTTCAGCACTTTCCAGTTAACAGAGCAACTCTCCGCCGAATTTCTGAAAAAATATCTCAAATTATATATTTTTTTATATCAATTTTTATTTTTTTTTTTAATTTTATCTTTTTTTAAAAAATTTTTTATTTTCTTTAAAAAATCAAAAAAATTTTCAACTCAAACTCATTTATTAAATGAACCCTATAGAATCAGTTAAGGCTTTTGGGGTTATTGTCACATAGTTTATTTTTTGAGACACATTTTTCTTCATTTTCTAGTTTTGTCTTGCAATTTATTTTCATACCTTCTTTCTAGAATATGTGAAAATGATAAGCAAACTATGCTAATTCTTCCATCAGTGACGCTAGAGATGAGATTATGTGTTGAGTGTTCTACTTGTGATATTGATTACGTTTGTTTTGTAATGTTTATATTTTGAATTAATTAAGTATTCTTTATTCTCATTTCTTTTATTTCAAAATACTACGTGCCTTATTTTATGTAAACATTAGACTTGCTTTAATTATGTAATTTAGTCACATAATTATTTTACTTGAATTATTTTATAAGCCGTCTTTTACTACAAATTACTATGAAAAGTATTTTGTCGATATAGGATAACTTGTAATAATAATCTTTTGGAATTTAAAGTAAAGACTTAGTTTGTTTTAAATACTCTTTGTGAATTTTTAAGAACTTAAAATCCGTATTTTCCGATTTTGTATTTAGAATGTGAAATATGCAATTGAGTTATCTATGAATCAATTTAGAAATTAGAATAGAACATGCATAAAGGATTCTCGATGCTTTATCTTTATTTCTCTTGTTGACGTCTCTAAAATTGCATTTTCTCTTTTAATTTTTACAAAAAAAAATCTAAAAAATATTTCTCTTTTATTTTTCTCTAATTATTTACTTCTTTAACGTTCTTATTCTATTAACATTTTCTTAGTTTTTTTTATTACCACCTAATGGATATGACCATTTGATCTAACTACAATTGACTGCTTTAAAAAGATAATTTGGATGTAACAGCATGTAGTAAACTTTTTTTTTTTTAATGAAATAGACTAAGGAAAATTGATATTAGGAATCTAAAACCTTGCTAATACTAAATTTAATTATTTAAAAAAAAAAAAGTTACCTCTTGAAAAAGCTAGAGAGTCGGACAAAAAAAAAAAAAAAACTGTGGATGCTATCTGACTTGAATTACTCGTAATCTTGAAAAGAAGTGGAGGAGTCAGAGGAAGTATATAATTGACTTCTTTTTTCTTTTTCTTTTTCTTTTTTAACTTGGAGGGATACCTTAAATAAATTATTTGTTTTTAACAAGTAAAAATAAATTTAAAAAAAACACAATTTAGTCGTAATTACACACCTTATTCTATCATTAGTCGTAAAATTCATATCCTCACACTCTAAGTTCAAAAACAAAAAAGAAACAAATAAAGGCGTAATTATTTGGTTCAATTTAGAATAAAGCACGGAAATTGATCTGGAAAAATATTTAAAAATATCACATTTAGATAGTTGTATATTATGGAAATAAGAGGCATAAAAATACCTCTAAAAAAAATAGAAACCAAGGGCAAAAGTGAGAAAATAAATATGCGACTACTTTCATTCTCTTGGTGCTAAAAGGGTAAAAACAATATGGAGCAGAAAGAAAAGACAATATTCCAAGAATAACAAGAAAAGCACTTATAAAAAAAAAAAAAAAAAGGAATGACAAGAAAAGCTTCTGCAAATTTCAATTTCGAATTTCTTTTCAAAAAATTCCCCTTCAAAAAATAATTTCCAATTTCTTTTAACTATAGAACCAAGCACACTAGCACATGGCAAAAAAGCAACCTTGCATCTTTCTTTTTTTTTTTCCCCCCTTTTCTGGTGAAATTTTTTTTATTTCTCTTGTCTTTCCGGATTCCTCCTTAAACACTATTTGCTGCTTTTTTTTTTCTTTTTTTTTTTTTCCCTCCTCTTATCCTTGCAATGCAAGGAGGCCAAGTTCTTCCAAAACAAACACACGTAAGGCTTTCATAATAGTGATTTCAACATTTTGTCCAAAGAAGATAGAAGTGATTTTAACATGAATGAAAGCATGTTTTATCTTTTTCTTTCATTTTTTTCCCTTTAGGAAGGGATTAAAAAAAAGAAGAAGAAGAAGATAAACGTCACCTAGTCTATAAGACAGAGTTTTTGCTTTTACTTCTAGTCAATAGTAGAGGAGAAGTAAAAGTTATGACTTCTCAGTAAATATTTGGAACTAAAGAGTTTTTAAAGTCAAAATAATTTCTAAAATATTCTAATAAGTACTAAAAATATTCAATGAAGTTTATAATGTTTAATTTAAATTTTGTTATAAATTTTAAAGTCTACTCAGAAGAGTTTTTTTCTAAAGCTATATTTTTTTGCATTGACAGGAAGCACTTTTAGAGATTGGAAGCTCTTCTGATATATCATTTAAACACTTTCACAAGCTGCTTCTGAACCTAAGAAGCCAAAGAAAACTCATAGAAAGCTCTGCCAAACAGGTTCATATCTAGTAGTTTGGAAAAAATGATACAAAAGAAATTGGAGGGGGGGACTTTGAAGAAGAAATGAAGTGTTGGAGTGTTTTGTAGAAAGGAAATGAGGAAGAAAATAAATAATAAAGCTATATGACTCACAATACTTTAATCTTTCCAACCAAAAGAGAAAAAAGAAAAACAGAGAGAAAATATTTAACGAACAAATAGTATGTCCATACTTTAAATTCTAATCACACTTATCTTCCTATTTGTACAAGAGCATAGCGGTAAAACAAACTAAATTTTACATTTTTTTTTTCTTTCTCTTCCAAATAATGTCAAGGAAAAAAAAAAAAAAAAACTCCTTTCTGTCTAAAAACAAAGTCCTTCATTTTTATTGTTCTCTTGTTTAATAATTTGCTTATTTTTTCTATTTTTCATCTCTCTTAGGAGATGTTTGGCATTTTAACTCATTTTAAGCTATATGGTACTTTTTCATCTCAGTTTTTTTTTCTGAAAATTTTTTTTTTCTTTTCTGAAAAAGTTTTTTGTTTTTTTTTTTTTTTTCGAAAAATCAACAAAAATTACTATTAAAACTCAAAAATCTTAAACTAAACTCATTCACCAAACATCCCCTTATATCTATCGACAATCTCATGCCCAACAAAATCACTTTAATCAATGAAATTGCTTGTGCCTCATGCAGGATTATAGCCCACTTTTTCGGCAATGCAATTGAGAGCTTTTTTCTTGTATTTGCATGCAAAGACAATCAAATTTAATGCATCATTCTCTTGTAAGAGCAAGAAGTAAGAAAAGAAAAACAAAAGAAATTGTGATTTCAGATACAAACCAGCATTAATTTTATATTGGATTTTATTATAATGTTGACTCAAATTTCCCCAAGCTTCAAAGGAAAAAATAAAGAAATGAAAAGAAAGAAAGATGTATATATAGAGAGAGAGACCAAATACTCCTTGCAAATTATTATTATTATTTTTTGCGACTTTATTCTGTGAAAGGTCACCGCATGATCCCTTCTTAAAACAACACATGTTTCACAAACATTTATGGGCTGGTCATTATTGTGACTTTTTTTCCTCAGCGGACAGTGGAGCAAGTCAACATAAACTCATTTGAATGATAGTTCATAATTATTGTCTCATGTTATTGTTAAAAAAATAAAAATAAATAAAAATAAAAATAAAAATAAAAAGCCCTACTTGCAATCATTCTCTTCCTTTCCACTTTTCTTTTGGGCCAAACAAATTTCTAGAAGATTTTTAGCCCTGTGATAGTCTTTTTCACCCCTAGCAAATATTTTGATTACTGCCCATTTTAAATGGAGAATTTTTGTAGCAGGCATATACGAGGAGAAAAAGAAATTTTGTCTAACTATAGCAAAAACATATCAAATTAAGACTATGTTTGAAGCTCAAGTTTAAACTTAAGGTTTAAATTCAAATTTTTATATTTTTCTGAAAAATTTTTTGTTTTTTATACAAAGTCAACAAAAGTTATTATTCAAACTTAAAAATTTCAACTCAAACTCATTCACCAAACGGGTCCTAAGAAAGTGCAACAATTTAACGATATAACAAGTTAAAGCTAGTTTTTTTTTTTTTCTTTTCCCTTGTCAGAGAATCCTTATTCACTGATGTGGGAGATTGGAAATTGCTTTAATTTTTTTTTTAATAATATTTTCTCTCGTAAGAATTTGAATTTATTATTTTAATTGCCAGTTCCAACCTATAATAATCCCCACGCATTCTAAGAAACATTACATTGACATCCCCATGAAACAAGATTTTAGACCGCAAGTTAGAGGAGGGAATTGTTTTGGTCCTCAATGCAAAGCAAACGTGCTTTGCAAGTTTGCTATAACCACTCTTCTAACCTACTTATTTAGCATGGCAAAAGGTCAAACGTTGTCGTTATATTCTATGGAAGCACACAAAAATCTATAGCATATTTAGAGCTTGTTTTCCTTGTGATGAAGGAGAAATGGCATCCACAGAGCAGTGGAATTTAGTTGTCCATCATTTATCATCACCAGCTGATTAGCTTTAGTGCCGACTAGGTCCTACATACCAATGCGCAACTTTGGTTGTCCACTTATCATGGAATTTGTACGGTCGGAAATGCACCAGATTCGTTCCAAACCACCATTATGACTACTTTTGAACCGCCATCTAGGTCCGAGGTACCATGCGTAACATGGTTGTGCCATCAACGGGCAAACTTAAATAGCAATGGGAGCCTAGATATGGAAAACGTTAGCATTTCGTATTGTTGTTCTAACGCAATTCGCACCGTTGTAAAGGCACCAAATGCATGCCAAACCCGGTGTCACCACTTAGGTACGGTGCGCAATGTCCTTCTGCCCTTGATTGCCAATTTTAATAGCCTTTGGGAACCTAGAAATGTCAATCATCAGCATTTCAGATTGCTATTTTAACAAATTTCGTATTGTCGTAAAGGCATCAGATTCGTTCCAAACCACCGCTATGGCCACTTTAGAAGCGTTGACTACGTCCTAGGTACCATGCACAATGTCGTTGAGCCCTCGATTGGTAAATTTTAAAGCATTTGGAACCTACGTAGAGGAATCATCACCATTTCGTATTGTTGTTTTAACACACTTTCTACCTTCATTACTCTTACATACACTTTTTGAGATCACATATGTAATTAATGAATTTTAATGATTTTCATAAAATGTTCAAAATACATGAACATAAATTATAATGAAAATTTCAACTTTATCTATTGAAAAACTATTCAAAATCGAAAACAATGCCAAACAAACTTAAGTTTGTAAATAACCAGATTACATGCACGATTGATAGAATAAATACTGAATGAGAACAAGTTCCGAAATCAGTAGACCACAACACATTGTGATGACAATCATGGTCGACAAAATGGATCTTGATATATGCCATATATATTTACTTTTTCATAAAGAGGGAATGATAAAGGGAACCAAAACGACAAGCTATATGTAAACAATGACAAACGACAAGCAGCTATAAACATTGACAAATAAATGATTCTACTGAAGATTGAAGAGAGAGAGCCATACAAATACAATCACACTAGTCACAAGTCACAACGTTTGGGCTGCTTCCTTTTTTTCTTTCTTTTTTTTTTTTTTTTTGAGTTTTTATTTTTAAATTGATGATTCAAATTTTAAATGATTCTTTGACTTCTTTAAAATATTTAATTGATTTTCTTTTTATTCAATATGCTCTAAGTAAGGTGTTAAACGTTTAATAAGTTAATAGAAATTTTTTTTTTCCATTCAAATTTCAAAGCCATAAAATACACTCATTACATCAATTAGGCAAAAATTAAAAAACGTTTATAAAAGGTGATGTATGCATTCATGACACATCGAAGAATATGAAGTCACACAAACCTTTTTTTACAGATTTCAAAATTTTCTTATATATAAATATATATATATGTAATATAGTAGAATTTGTATATAAATAGTAAAGAAATATTATATCTAAACAGGATGGGTAATCAGGTAATATGGTTGAGGACCCTGGATCCGTCCCCTCCCCGAACCTGTGACGGGTTTTGAAGATTTAACCCGTTTACAATCTACTCTATTTAATCCAAGTTTTACCCGTCCCGTTTAAGACGGGTCACCGCGGATAAATAAGTTGGTAGATAAAATTGACATCCCTTGTCTCAATATCTCTCTATCTGCTTTTTTTTTTTTCTCTTATTCATAAATACATATATGTGTGTGCGCGTGCATATGTACATATCCACTTCTGGGATTGCACCAACAGCCACCCTCCAAATTTCCAAAAAAAAAAAAAAAAAAGAAAAGAAAAGAAAAAAATCTATTAATTTTTTTCATTTTTAAGACACGTGATGAAACCATTATTTGTGGTTCTACTTTTTTATTTTTATTTTTAAAAGCAATATATCAATAGAGGGGTATAGATCATATAGAGACTTCTGGATGAAAGATATCTTAAACTAATCCCTTTATATATGAAACATTTTTTCAAAAAATGTTTATATTTATTTCCAAAAATCTTAGTCTAATCTGCATATATATATATGTCCATGAAATACCATGATATCACATCTTATTTTCTCTATAAAAAATACTGATTTATGTCAATTTCTTTTCATAAGATCTTTCAAATAAATGTTTTAAGCGGCATTAAAATCTTTGCATATTTCTTGAACAAGTGTCGGATACATTACAAATTAGGAAGTCTTCTTGTGAAAAGAAAGATGATAATGTAAGAGCACTACTTACAAATGAGGCCAAGAAGGAGCCGTCACTTAATTAAATAGTGGTGTTTGAGTTGAGGGATTGAATGTTCGAAACGAGAATTAACAGTTTTAAGTTTGAGCAGCTGCAAATGTGTTAACTTTTTAAAAAATAATTATAATAAACAACCTTTTGAGACTATTCCATGACTGTTCAGAAAAAGATCAAAAAAGCATGAAATGAAATAGAATTGAGAGTTGAATTTGTAGTTAGTTGACTGTTCAGAAAAAGACAAAAATTTAAGTTAAATATCATTCACCAAACATAAACTAAAATTACAATCAACAATAAACCGATCGCTATAACATAGTTTTGAATTATAGAACTGTCAACCAAAGTTTTACAAAAATCTCATCAGTATGCATCAATATCTTTAAACAAAGTTTCATCAAATTTTATTTCTCAATACTCTCGACTCATAAACCATTCAACTTCAGCAATTTTGTAAATGGATAGAACTAAGAAAGATGATCAAAGCTAAGAACATTAATGTCTTCTAATTGAACATTTTCTCTCCTTGTAGTCATTGTTTCAAGCTCTTGTCTTGACACCAAAGGCCATTTGACCGGATACCTTCAACCATAGAAATCACAATCCTGTTCAAATTTAAGAACCCCCCAACTCGTCCCTTGTCTTCAAGATAAACTGGTAGATTATATCTTTTACGTCCTATCATTTATTGTTATATCATTTAGAAGAAAATCACACTTGTCTTGCGAAACAAAACATTTTCGATTACAATAAAACATTCTTATTACATAATTATATAGCTCATTTAGGATATACAACACCTCACTACAACAAACAGAGTTTTTTTGCCGACGAAAGGAAGTCGTCACAAAAACCTTTAAGTGGTGGTTAATAAACCTTTTGCGATGACAAGTCATCTTTAATATATTGTCTCAAATATCTGGTCGCATAATACTTTATTTTCAATGACATTGACGTCGAAATAAGCGAAACAAACAAGTGATGTATTCTTTCTTTCAAAACCACCTATTGTGATTACTATTGACCTATTTTCAATAGTATCAAGTTGATTTATTATTATTCATTATCTATCTATTATCTTTGCTTACTTCTACCCAACAAAACAAAGTCGTATTTGCTATAAATTATATTAAAATTACTATGTTTATGTAGTTTTTTTTAAGGATTTTTTAATCGTAAAAAAAAAAAAAAATTTAAACCTTAATTATGAATTATGTACAAATTATTCTCCAAACAAAAAAGTCAAAATAGAAAATCACGGTCGAACTAAGCCCATTTGGGCTGCGTTTTTTAAAACAGTTTTCGTTTTGATTTTTTTTTTAAAATTATTTTTCACTTTTAGTAGAAATGGTGTTTTTTGGATGTTACTTACAAAACATGGAAGGAGAGTAGGACAAAATAAGTTGGTTAGTTAGCAAAGTTGAGTTATTTAATCAGAATTGTTGCAAAAAAAAGTTGGGCTTGGTTTTGAAGGAAAGCTTAGAATCTCTTTCTTCTTGATAAGATAATCTGGTTCGAGCTCATTTCACCACGGTAAGGTTTCCACATTCCCGTACGGATGTACGGTCTTCGCGCAATTAACGTAATTATCTAGATGCATCACTCTCTGTCCCAAATTCACAATAAACTTTGTCATAAATGAATAAATAAAAAAACGAAACCCGGTCATGGCATGGCTTTCTAGTTCGCACAGAGCATATAAATTGCGGAAGAAAAGCTTGTAGTGCATAAACTTGAGAGGATAGAAAACTACTCACATAACTTAAAAGATCCAGTTCCGAGCAAAAATCTGAAGATCCAGTTTCAATACATGGCTGTACACTATAGGGCAATACCGAGCTCCGCAACTCTTCCCGAGCGCTACAAAACTGTGTTTCCACGATGACAGTACAACAAAGTTCTTAAACAACTACAACAAATGCATCCTCTCCACATAAGGCTGCAGCAACCATCGATTAAGAGGCTCGCCGCAGCCCACAAAGCACCCAGTATTGCCATTTTCGGTAAAGAATGGGAAGCTAAACATACGGAGCAGTTCCTGCACAGCCTGCCTCACCAGAGAAGATCCCGTGACCTTGCTTCTGCGGCCCCATCCTGTCACAATATCAATCCGGCTTGGACAAATTCCTGAGATTAGCATCTCACGACGAAACCAGGCGAGTGTCCTTGAAAGCGCAGTCACAGCAGTGCCATCGGACATAACATGGAGGTTGATGAGCCACTGACAAGAGCTTTTCTCCCTGACCGCATCTGGATAGACATTCTTTTGTGCAGCCACCTCCCAAACCGAGCCGGCCTCCTCCTTCAGCCCCGACTTGTGAAGAAAATCCACCACTGCATCCACAAGTCCCCTCTTGCCCTCTCTATCCTCACTATGCATCAGATCTAAGAACCTACTCACATGTTCTCGAACATTCCTACCATCAGGTCCTGCAGATGGCATGGACAGCAGAAAAGTGTGTGCGGGATGGCCCGTGGTTGCCATAAGCTTGCAACAAAAACCCATGTCATATGGTGACTGTGCTTCTGTACAACAACTGAGTAGCAAGGTGTAAGTCTGTAAAGATGGGTTGAGGCCGCAGTCCACCATGCTCTGCAGCAACTCATAGGCCTCCGTCAGCTGATGCACCCTAAGGAAAGCACTGAGGAGAGAATTGCAAGTGGGCACATTTGGCTGCAACCCTGCACCAAGCATGGCTTGATACCATTCCGAAGCCTTCTCAATATTACCAGACTTACCCCACAAGTCCACTAAAAGACCGTAAACTGGTTCATCAGGCACCCAGTTCTTCTGTCTCATCTCGATGAAAACAGCTTCTGCTTCCTCGAGATATCCACAATGGCCAAGCACCTCCATTACTATGCTGTAAGTCACCTTGTCTGGTTCGAAGCCTGCATTCTGCATGTCACGGTAAAGCTTCAAAGCAGTCTCGTAGTTCCTAGCTTTAGCTTGCAGAGCCAGCATGATATTGTAGGTGACTAAATTAGGAACACAACCCTCACTGACCATCTTACAAAATAGGTTGTGAGCAGCAGTTAAGTGACCGCCCTTCCCAAGACAGTTGATTATGACACTGTAAGTGAATGTATCAGGAGAAAGACCAGCCTGTTGCATCCTATCATATAGGCGCAGAGCAATGTCAAGGAAACCGGCCTTAGCATGGATATCAATCAGTGTGCAGTAAGTCACACGGTCAGGTTCACACCCTGCGTTTTGCATCTGATTGAACACGTTAATTGCTTCTTTTAAGTAGTTTGCTCGGCCATAACTGTGAATTAGACGGTTATACGTGACAACATTTGGTGCACATCCTTCCTTCACCATCTCATGAAGCAATTTGTTTATGGCACCAAACTGCCTTGCACGACCAAGGATGCCAACCATGGTGGTGTAAGTGTGCCCATCGTGCTTGAATCCCACTTGCCGTTTTAACCAATAGAAGAAACCCAAGAGCAACATTATGGTCGTGAAGCTGCTTTAGTACTTGGTTAGCCTGAAATGCATCCATCACATAGTTCAGATTGCCAAGAGCCTCTTCAGCAGCACGCCCCCACTTGAGCCCTTGCAGCATGTGGGAAACTCGTTCGACAACCATCCTGGTGTTTGCAGATGGCCTCCTGCTTGAAGCGTATCCAGTTGGAAAATTCATCTCTCTTGGAGGCCTGTTGAAACCATTACTAACACACCCCGCATTCCCAGCATCTGAAGACCGATACAAATTGGAACTAAAATCTGCTTTGAAGCTGTTAGGACAAGCTTTCGCTTTATTCGGTACAGCCCTTCTATCACGCCCCTCTACAGGTACGCTTTTAGCTGCCCACGAATTTCCACTCCCAGTATTGGCCGGAACACTATTTACACCGTTAAATGAACTGGATTTACCGCCTTTGCTCTTCTCGTTACTTGTAGAATTGTACTGTGCTGCTGCCTCAACAGTTGATCTTGGATGAACACTAGAAAAATTCTCTCTTTTGGCATGCTTCACATGTGACGATCGAATACTAGTAGAAAGCCCGGCAGGATCAACCATACAATTTTGGGGTAAGTTAAGCATTCCTCTTCCATCAGATAATGGAAACTTATAATTTACTACGTCAGATAGAAAATTCACCGCTGCAACACCTGCCTTAACAAACTGATCTTTAATAACAGGCGATGAGCGTTCCACGCCCTTCTCGAGGGTGCTAGCATAATTTACAGAATCCGATGTCCTCAAACTTTTTGGAGAAATTACAACTTGCTTCAGAGAAGTTGGGTGGTGAATGCTTGCTTTTTCGGAACTAACCACTTTCACTGCATCTCCTGAAATTAAGGTTCCCACTCTCGTTGAAGTTCGGGAAGCCAAGGTGGATGGATTTTGTGCAAAAACACCCCCATTTCTTATGCTCTGCCTTCTTGAAACACAGGTTTCATCTTCAGAACAAGTACAAGAGCTACTACCATCAGCCGCATTACATCGCGATCCGCTAAGAAAGAATGACCTTGCACTATTTGATAGATTTCCAATATGCTTTGCTCTCAACATTATCTGCAAAAGATATTAGCGCCTTTCAGAAGAAGCAAAACTCCAATCAATCGATTCTGCTGCGCTTATACCAATATAAGATCCCCATTTCCAAAAAGCATCAAGGGAAAATTAAACAATTTTCCCTTGATGTCTCAATTCTTTGCCTCAATTCAATACAATTTTCCTTCAATTAGTTGCTCATATAATGTATCAAATTCCAGTAGAAAAAGGGCAGCCAATAAAACCAGGGAAAAAGATAAAAGATAAAACCAATTTAAGGTAATCTATAATTAGAGAAATAAGATGTTCTATAACCAGCAAAAAATACCAGCCAAATGAGCTGTTTTCACCAACAGAAAACCTCAAATAATTTTTTCAAGAATCTCCTCCTTGCTTATGAAAAAAAGCAAAAAGAGCCCTTTTTTAAGAAGATAATTCCAAATAAAACCAATTTAAAAAGCTAAAGTCCTTTCTTTTTTTTCCCTCAGGTACAGAAATCAGTACAGATGATACAATACCCATATCAAGAAACCTTTTTTCTTTTTAAAGCAGATAAACATAAAGCATCAATTTTTAACCACTTTCTTGAGTTTCAAACAAAACCCATTTTCCATAATCACAATCTACACCAAATAAAATCACAACCCAGTCATTCAAAATACCATTTGAAGCTCATAAAGCGAAAAAATCTAAGCGAGAGAGAAAGAGGTACCGGAATAGTGAAAAGGCTTCTGGGTCGGTCTTTAGAGAGAGAGAGAGATGGAGAGGAGAGAGAGAGAGAGGGGAAGGCCAACCCTGGTCTAAACCAGCCGTCAAAAGCTCGAACTTTTTTCTCCAAGCAAGTTGGGAAGAAGGAAAGAAGGAGAAAACTAGGCTGTGACTGTGAGGTAAGAACTAAGAACCTCAATTCACTCTGCTGCTAGGACACGTGTCGTTTCCTTCATGGTCCACACGTGACGGACAAAAGATCCCGATCAAAACCCACTTTTCCTTTTTTTTTTTTTTTTTGAGGACAAAGTTTCTTAGCCCGTTTGGTTCGCGAGTTCATCTCCATTCCAACTCAAATTTTTTTTGTCTTTTCCTAAAAAGTTTTTGTCTTTTTTCCAAAAACTTTTTTGTCTTTTCTAAAAATTCAAAAAAATTTACTATTACAACTAAAATATTTCAGCTCAAACTAGCGAACCAAACAAGCCCTCTATTTTTATATTTTCGTCATGAAAAATCTTTACATTTTTTCTAAGGGAGAAAAGTCTTTAATTTTGATTTTTCCTTTTGACTGATTCTTCAGTGTTTGTTTGCAAAAGAAGGTGTTATGGACGCTTAAGTGAAATTTGGTCCAAGAAAACCCTCAAAAATCGAAAAAAGAAATTAAGATTTTGTTTGGTTCGTAAGTTTGAGTTGGAAATTTTAAGTTTTATGTTATGTTTGGTTCACCATCTTAAAACATCAATCTTAAAAATTTTTTTGTCTTTTTCTCAAAAAAATTTTTCTCTTTTCTAAAAATTCAAAAAATTTTATTATTGAAACTAAAAAATCTTCAACTCAAACTATTCCACCAAACACATCCCTTAATAATAATTTTTGTTGACTTTTTAGAAAAGATAAAAAAAAATTTTTAAAAAAGATAAAAACTTTTTAAAAAAAAAATTAATATGAAAATTTTGAATTGGAACGGTGAATTAAAATGAGGGCTAAAAATTATAGCATAAACTTTGATATAGTGAAATTATAGCATATTTTTAAATGTTTGTTCCTCAAATTCCAAAGACACCCTTTCCTCTTCTCCCACTCAGCCCGCCGTCGTCCCCGGTGGAAACTCGGCCGCCATTGTCACCGGCCAACCTCCAGTACATTGGACCGTTACTCAGGGAATGCCAGCACCGGCGAGATCGGTGTCAGGATATCACGTTCATTGACAAGAAAGCCGACGTGAACGGAGCTCCACAAGACACAAGCAGCGGCCTCGCCCTCCTTGCCAGATCGCCGGCCGTGAAATCCTGACGGATCATCGCCGATCTCGGCCGCGACTATGGAATCGTTATCCATCCCGGCAAGATCTCGTTTTCACGGTGGATTGCGATTCGTCGTCGAAAAGCCTCACGATCGCGATCGGTTTCGCGACCTCGCCGAAGCTCCGCTAGCGACAAGCAACCACCTCCCGCTACAAGATCGCTGGCCGTTCCTGTCTCCGACTTCACCTTTTTCTCCGGCGACGGAATAGTCTACAGTGGCGGCGTTGATTTTGTGGGTAGTTTTAGGATTTTCAATAAATTTGGATTGTTAAAAAATTTTAAGCTTACAAAAAATTAAAAACACAAATATAATATATTAATTTATATCAAATAGTGTAAAGACAATTATTTACTAAATAATATATATAATTTAGTAAATAATACATTTATTTACTTTAATAAGTTAATTTTAGAAAAAAAAAATTTTTAATTCAAAAATTTTAATCAGCATCTTGTTGAATCATTTTTAACTTATTTACAAAAATTAACCACAAGTTTTTTAGAATCAAGATTTTTGGTAAATCCATTTATTATTGGAATAAAATCAATATTAACTAACAGGAAAGGTAAATCATATATTTACCCCTCAATCTTTATGTTATCTTGTAAATGCAAAACTATTGACTAAATTTACTTAAATAAAACTATTGAATATATATTTATATTTACTTCGTAGGATTTACAAAGTAAATCTATATATTTACCTATTAATCTCCATATTATCTTGTAAATCCAAAATTCTTCTTTGGATTTGCAAGGTAAATCCATATATTTACCTCCAAAACTACTAAACAAATATTCACGTTGTTAGACAGGATTTATAAAGTAAACCCATAAAATTACTCATCAATTACTATATTATCTTGTAACTCCAAAATTATCAAATAAAAATCTCTATTACTAGAGAGTATTTATAAGGTAAATTCAGATATTTACATGATAATCTTCATATTATCTTGTAACTCCAAAACTATCGAATAACTATCAATGTTTTATTTTCTTGTAAATCTAAATATTATCTTGTAAATAAATGTATTTAATAGTGTAGATAAATTAAATAAATATGTTATTTTCTTGTGATTCAATTCTTTTAAATTCATATTTTTAAATTAAACCATCAAAAATTAAAAATTAATCTGATAGAAAAACAGTTCTTCCTGTAGTTGTAAGATGAACCGTCCTGCTTTATGAACTCCCATAAAACTATCCTAATTAATTTACATGAGAATTTTATTATTGAATAAAACTAATACAAGTATATTATTTTGTTAATTAGATTGTGTTTTTAGTCGTTAAATTTTTAAGATATTCAATTGGACCATCATAAAATGATCAAAATTTATATATGCGAGTTATAAAAAGATAATAAATGATAAGTGGTGACAATAATCAAATAATCATTTCAAAAAGAATAATCAAATAAAATGTAATTTTCAAAAAAAAAAAAATATAGATATATTTCTTTTGCCAGAAGTACAAGAAAGTATACTTTTTGTCTTATACAAACTGATGATGCACTCGTAATGTCCACCATATTCATCTTCTTGTAGGGAATTATATTACTTTTCTTTAATTTTTCAAAATAATATTTGTTTTTTACACCACATACATCGGGGTCAATTTGGTGAACGAGTTTGAGTTTGAAATTTTAAGTTTTAATAGTAATTTTTGTTGACTTTTCAAAAAAGACAAAAAAAAAAATTGAAAAAGATAAAAATTAAGATAAAAATTTTGAGTTTGAACTCACAAAACAAACGAGACCATTGTTGGAAATTATATTATTATTAACTTTTTAATTTTTAAAAAATAATATTTGTTGCATCAAACGCGGTTTCACGTATCTCCAAAGAATGCAATTGGACAAATATTGCAACTTTGAATAGGTAATTAATTTCTTTTCTAATTCAACTTTTTGACATTAATAGTCTATTCTATATTAATATGTCTCCTCAATAAGACCCAACTCCAATCACAAAAATGATAAAAACCCTATAAGAGTTACAAAATTTGTAAGGAATCACGTTGAAAATAGAAATGTCAAAGTCAAAAGAACGAGGGAAGATCAGATAAAAAAGTCAAAACTCTGAACGGTGATGGAGGTTACAGATGTAAGTTAATGTTGGCACGGGAGAAGTTCTAGAGTGTAAACGCTTGCTGGCTTTGTCTGACGTGGACCAAGAAAACACCACGAATGTGATTCGCAAATAAGGACATGGGTGCGGCTTGATGCGACAAGTCAACTTCCTTGCCGCACAAGCTGATTCCCTTTTCCTTCTAGACAAATATATATATATATATATATATGTATGTATAATAAATTGGAAATTTGTGGTGGAGTCCTTTTCAAAGATCTATAGTTTTATCTGAAGGATTGATATTGAGTTGCTTTTGATGTGCAAACTTTTGTTTGGCTATCGGTTCATTTCACTTTAAATTGTACTTTTTTTTATCTTTTTTTCAAAAGTTTTTTGTCTTTTTCTCAAAAAGTTTTTTGTTTTTTCTGAAAATTCAAAAAAATTTACTATTACAACTAAAATATTTCAACTCAAACTAACCAACCAAACACACTATTAATATTGATTGAACCAAATCTCCTCCCTCTTCTATCTTGCCGCTCCTCCTTCGCTGCCAGTCCAACATGCCTATCCATGCCAGATCCAAGCAAGCATTCCGACATGCTCGTCGAGAGGGGGTGGAGTTTGTCGTCGTCGCAGAACAACTCATAGCTATTATTCCACTCGCCATCTCCTCCGGTGACAAATTTGTTGGTCATTTCACATGGAACATTACCATATTGAAAGCAGGGCATGTGAGTAGAGCTTTGGCCGGTTCAAGGGTTCCAACGAGTTCTATGAACTCAACCCATCTCTCTCATCGTTGTCGTAGATCTTGCTAACGACCCTTGCGAGAATTTCTCTGACGGTGCCTCAAGAGGTGGATCTTGCGATAAATCATTGTAATCCATTCAAACTTCAAATTCCGAGCTCTAATCAGTCAAAAATGGTGGAAAAAGACAAAATAAACCTTAATTTTAATCAACATAACCTCAAATCTTAATCAAACAACCACAAAAAAAAATAATAAATAAATAAATTGAGAAAAAAATTCTCGAAAAATCCAAATGCTCTAAGATTTCTTCAAGAAAACCTTAGTTTGGTCAACCATGGTGGAGTTCTGACATTCAAAACCTTAGTCAAAACACGCCGGCCAACGAACCTCCAATGGTGCTCTACTTCTTGCGAGTTGCGATGATGGAAGGTTCGGGGAGAAAAATGGAGTCTTTTGTTAGATTTATTTATTTTTTCTCATTTCTCACTCTACAATGTTACGAGATTGTGTGTCTATAGTTACCAAACGCACCTAAAATCTTCACTGTTAGATTACATCTGGACAACTTAAAAATAAGCACTTTGGATAATTATTCTAAATGAATCTCTATCATAACCACTCCCTAAAAATAATAGTTTTTTTTTTCTTTTTTTAGAAAGTTAATTTCCTTTTCTTCCACTGAAACAAAAGGCTAGTTTCCGTTTTAGCTTTTCATTTTACTTTCTTGCCATTTTTTTTTTCATAACCATTTATGCTTCCTTTGGTATTTTAATTCAACTCCAACTAAACTGTACTTTTTCATCTCAGTTTTTATTTTTTTTCTGAAAAGTTAACAAAAATTATAACTAATTTTTGAAAAATCAAACAACTCCAATTTAAAAAATTCATCTCCAATTAACGAATCAAATGCAAGCTTACATTCTTGCTATTAGACAGTTAGGAGAGAGTAATTCATTTCCAATCAACAAATCAACTAAACTAGACTTTTTCATCTTAGTTTTTGTTTTTTTTTCTTGAAAAGTTAACAAAAATTATAATTAATTTTTGAAAAGTCAACCAACTCCAACTTCAAAAATTCATCTCTAATTGACGAATCAAATGCAAGCTTACATTCTTGCTATTAGACAGTTGGGAGAGAGTAATTAAAAAAAAAAAACTTGATAAATAGCATTTCTAGTACATAATTTAAGTAAATAAAATATCTAAAAATATTTACTTGATAAATAATTTATTAATTAGAAGTAAATAGTTTTATCTATTTGAAAGACGCACCTTGTATTTTTTTTTTTTATCTCTTTAATTGATTATCTAGTTTACCCAGTAAATTGTTATTTACTTTAAATATATTAAAATCATGTTATTTAATTCAATTGTTTTCCTAAAAGTACTATTAACTTTTAAAAAGTGAAGAAAAAACTTTGACAGATTAAATAATATAATATGTAAAATAATTATTATGACCTTAATTATTCGCCATATTCTTTGTCTTATTTATACAATCATAAAATTATAACATAAACTATACTAACATTTTGTTTTCTCTTTTGTTTCTCGCGTGTTAGACAATATAAAGGAAAATGTTATCCTCTTTCCTTTCAATTTTTCCTCACCTAAACATGTTACACTTCTTTTTCGTTTTTCTTTTTTCATTCTTTTATCAAACATAACAAATAAAGTTAAAAAATGTAATTGTAACACTAAATAACGTGACATAATATGATTGGAATAGATATTATTATTATATTTTTAAAGAAAGTTAAATATCATCTAAGACAAATAAAATTAAAAGATGATATCTACTCCACAATAACATAACTATCACAAAATAAATAAATAAATAAATAATATGCATATTTTTTCGCTAACTTGATGAAATAGAACGAAGTCATTAATTATTGATTTTTCCATAATTAAGAATTGTCTTAAAATAATTGTACTTTGTAGAAATGACCGAATTCTCATTTTAGCAAATAGTAGCTTTTTCTAAACTAAAAAATAACTAAATCAGGGAATAATAAATTTAAAGAGTATTATAAGTTTTTACTGTATTTCAGAATCACTAATCAACAATATTTTATTTTTGGTAAATCATTAATTAACATTATAGTGCTGTATGTTTTATTCACTTTTTGTTTTTGGACCCTGAATATTTGGATTCTAGTAGCCAAGAGAGGCCCAAGCCTACAATCATAGAATACAATGAGTGTGTCTAGGTTTAGCTTTCAGAATCCAATGTTTTGGGCCCAAAATTCAGCCTTGGATTCCCAATAAAGCTTGCCCAAGGCAGGTATTCCCTTTGTTGCCCTTCAAAAAAAAAAAAAAAAAAACCCTCGACATGACATAATCGACCTCTACATTATACAGTGAATCAGATATAAAATTATCGTTAGATCTTATATATCTATCATCACTAATACATAACCTCCTCATCTTTCTAGAAACAAACAAGGTCTTTTTTTTTTTTTTAATTTAATGTTTTTGAACTAAAAATTCCTAATGCTCCAAAATGTTAACTTTTATTCAATTAGGTGTTGACATTTATTCTTACAATAAGCTATAAACAAAAAACCAAAAAAAAAAAAGGAAGTATTAAATATGTGATATTTGTACACTTGTTATGGTTTAGGGATGTGGACTTGTTCTTGTCTGAAAGTACTCTTAATTTGTTCTTCTATTTATTTATTTATTTATATATTTTGTTTTCAGAAAGGGGTTTATATATCTTTTTCTCACTTGATTTTTGGAGTTGGACTTTGTTTAACACTCATGTAGGATTGTGAAAGGGTAGAATCTACTACACCCCAATGTCCTAGTTCTTACAAGCAATGTAGATTTATCAAAGACAAATTTAAAAATTAAAATTAAAATATATTAAAAAAAAAAGATATGAAGAATGTGGATGGGGGCAACTGTCATATATTACGCGATGATTATTTGTAGAAAACATGATGATGATTTTTTATGTGGACAAAATTTTATGATTATTGGATGCCTTTAATTCATTTTTAACTTAATGATTAAAATTAGACGACACTCATAACTTATAACGTGATTGTAATGATGTAGTTTAAAGAATTCTCTTACAAGACTCAATCTTATATAATGCAAATTATATAATCTAAATGTTACAAATGCGGCTAATAATCTTTTCATATGGTAAGAGAATTATGCTGTAGGATTTTCCTTTATTTTTTGACTTGCATGTCGGTGTGTTTAGTAAGTCATATCAAACCAAAATATTTTAATTTAATTTTGTTTTTTTTAAATCAATAATTTTTTAATTAATTTTTGAAAAATCAAATAACTCCAAGTCAAAAATATTTTAACTCAAACTTATTAACCAAGTACATGCCCAATCTTCACGATAAATTAAAACAAGCCAAAAAAAAAAAAAAGGAAAAAGGGAAAAGAGAAGTAAGTAACTACAACCTCCTTTTCTTTTTTCTTTTTTCACCTAAAAAATTACCCCCTTTTTTTTTTCCAAGGAATTCTTTTCCCAAATAAAGAGGGCTCAAAAGAGTGGTGCAACGGCCAGCATTTTTATTCCCTGCTTTAAGCAGAAGGGCGTGAAGAGGTGAGCTGGGAAGGAGAAGTCTGCACATGCTTTTCTTGGTCACCCATAATTAATCATCAATCATCATCATAATGTCAACTTTGTAACTCTCTCTCCTCTCATTTTTTTTATCTAGTTAGAGAGAGAAACTATATTTTATATGTATATCTAACACACACACATATATATCTATATATTTATGTGTTATATATATTTATGTGTGGCCTACTAAAAATGGGCAACAAAGCCATTTATATGTATATCTAACATAGATATATATATTCCGTCCGGCATCCAGCTGTCAGATGACGAGGGGGGAGGGTGGGGGAAGTGGGGAGAGAGAGAGGACAACCTAAAAGAATACCTGATATAATTCAAGAGATTAACCGATACAAGTATCATTTGTATCTGATAAAAATAAGATGTTGGACACGAGAGTAGACCTGTATATTTATATGTCGGCCTACTAAAACGGACAATAAAGCCATTAATATGTATATCTCACACACACACAAAGTCTAGTGTAAAAAGTATTATTACGTGAACATGTCATCTCCATCATTAATAGCATTTGCCTTTTTTGAGAGGGACTTTCTTCTCCCTTCAATCTAAACCTTGGCCCCTCTCTTTTTCCCCCACAATTCCTCCCTCACATGAGGAGCCGTTCCCCTTTTATCTTTTCAAGACTTAAAAGTAAATAAAAAGGAAAAAAAGAAAAAAAGAAAAAAGAAAAAGTAATTGACAAATTAGGATACACTTTCCACTTTTGGCAGTGATGTTGGGCTTCAGTCGAGCTAGGCTGCCGACTTAGAGCGGGACGTGTCCACACAATTGTGTTCGTTGAGTAGGTTTTCATATTTTTTTCAACTGATTTATTTGAGTTTAGGTAAGAATTAACTCTGTCAAATGAAATTTTAAGTATAGTAAGATGGAGTGGGTTGGGTTTTATTAAATATTTAAAACTAATGACTTACTCAATCAGTTATTCATAATATAAAAGTTCCTCAAACATTAAGAACGAAATTAAATATCATAAGATCAAATTCTTCGTCCCTAAATTCCAACTTCCAACCTATTTTGTAATCTCATTGCTTTAAATGTGTAAGATTATCGAGTTTCCAGATATATCTTTCTTTCTTTCTTTCTTTTTTTGAGAGTAATATATCTTTCTTAAATATGCATCTTTGTATCAAATTTATGTTTGAAAATATATGGAATTTATTTTTGGGTTCCAAAACTTCGTGTTCAAATATTAAAAAAAAAAAAAAAAAAGTGGGTGAGTAAACACTAACTTAAATTTGCGACCTGATTAATGACCCACTTAATGTGGTTCAAATGGGTAGGTATTGTGCTGGCTACTAGTAAAAATTTTCTCTCACCCATTTAATGTGGTTCAAATGGATAGGAATTGTGCTAGCTACAAGTAGAAATTATCTTTCTCTCTCTCTTCGTAGGTTGTTTGGTGTTTTTAGAGGGTGTGCCTCTCGGAGAGCCGAAAACAGGCGGCGGGCACCTTGTTTGCTGTCTATTTTTCAGCTCTGACCATCACGAAGAGGTTACTAGGTGTGGAGGTAACTGCGCGGTTAGGAGACTTGTATTTCGGCGAAATGGAGGAGGGGAAGGGCAGTGGCTTTGATAGCACTTTCAGGTTGTCTACTTTGGTTATGGTGGTCATCTCCTTGCCTTTGGCTATTTTGGTGTTGGTAGATTTTCATTTGTTTTGGTATGTTTGTGTGTAGGTGTAATAACTGCATATCATATGCATATCTAGTTTTGTTTGTTGTTTTAGTGTGTTTGTTTTCGGTCCATAATAATAACGATGGTCTTTTCATCATCCAGGCTCGTGATTTGTTTACCAGATTTAGATCTTGGCAATTCGTTGTTTTGCTAGACTTATGGCTATGCAGGATGTTTGGTGATCTCTGCGATCTAAGGTCGTGACTTCCAATTAATCGGTATAGTCTTCGTCTTTAGTTGGGACTTTGTTAAGTAGAGCTTGGTGCATGCTTATTTCTGGTATGTCAAGGTACTTTCCCGTTTTTGGGTTTCAAACTTATGCCGTTTTTATTGTGCGTTAGTTGTTTGTACCGATGATTGAGGGTTATGACAGCACAATTGTGTGATCTTTATATTATATTGTTCAGTTGTAACTTTTTATTAATGTTAATGTATTTTTTCCTTAAAAAAAAAGGGTAGGTTGAATTTTTTAAATAATATTTAATACTAATAAGTTTTCTCTATCACATATATTTTAATTAATTCTGATATGCTGTACTCGTTAATTTATTTTTAAATTTTGGATGGGAACTAAAAATTCTCTAACACTAAATCTTAACATTAATGCTATGTTTGGTAGGATGAAAAAGATGATAGAAAGAAGTGGAATGAGGGAAAAGGGGATGAAAAATGATTGAATTGGTTGTGTGGTATGGAGGAAAAGAGAAAATAAAGTAAAATATGACTGATTAAAATTATAACGAGACCCATTAATTTTTATCTTTTGAAAAGTGGATGTAAAAAACATAAATCCTCCCTATGATGGTTAAATGAATTTTTTTGTCCTTATTTTTAAAGTAAAATAATACAAATGAATAAATACTATAATAATTTTATCAATCCATTATTTTCTTTCATTCTTATCAATCAAACTAACTAAAGGGAAACCGATTTCTTTCCATCATTTTAATTTTTCATCTTTTATAAGTTCTCTCTCCATCTTGTTTTCTTTTCTTCCTACCAAAGTGTAAGCCTGTAAGGGGATGCATGTTTACTTTGCATCAAAGGAAGAAGTACTTTTCTAATTAATTATGGGTTTACTTATATAACGAGGAACGAGAATTTAGTGGGCACACACAATATAGAGAATAAATAAGAAGAATGTGAATCATTACATCCCCTTGATATTGATTTATTCAAATTTATTTATATAATATTAATAAAGTATTAATAATTTTTTAATTGTGTAAAAGGATATTTTAGTAAGTACATTAATATAATTAATATCATTAACTATAGTAAACACTAGAAAGAAAATGAGATGAGTTCCTTTTACACCATCAAATAAATAAGTAATTACTTTATTTTACTTTTCAATCCCATTATATTCTTTTACGGTTTGATAAACACGCCGTAAAGATAGAGAACCGGGTTTATCTGCTTGCACTCCTATCTTGTACTTGTTATTACTATAATATAACACAACGGTATAATATTGTGTAAAATTTTACACTCGTTAAAATATTTTTGTTTTACGAAAGATAAATCCAATTTTTTGTTGTCATAAAACTGCTGGAAACATTACTTATTTTTATTGTTTCATTATTTTTTTTTTCCTCTCTGTGTTGTGTCAAAAAAAACAAATAAAAATTTGCTAAAGGGGGATTGTTTTTTTCCCCCCTACCATATGTCAAATTAGGATCAAAGGATAAAAAAATATAATTAAGTTCTTTTTGGGTATAACAAAGTAAATATTATATGATTCTATGATTGCGTTTATGTTCTTATCTGAAAATAATTATATATATGTATACACATATTCTGTCTATATTCATGAATCTCAGCATGTATATAAGCAATAAACATATAATTATCAGAGAAAAAATATATGTTTCTGGCCCATAGAATCTACAATAATGTAAATAATATATATCAGATCAGCCAATAGAAAATAAAAAATGTTGAGACAGTAAAGCTACTCCAAATCCAACACCAAACAATAATTGTCAATCATTGACTACCTTAAAAAAAGAAAAAAAAAAACATAGAAAAGAAAGAAAACTTGTGAATAAAAATCGTGTAACCATTTCAGTAGTGTTTTCCAAGCATTACCAATAAAAATAAGGAATGGCTCGCGCACACGAGGCTACTTAGGTCTCATTTTGGCTGAGTTTATCAGCCTCTAATCCTTGTGTTACTCAACTTAAATGTTTGGTTACGTTCCTGTCCGAGTTTATCGTACCTTAAAATTCTCAAATTACCCAATTGA
The DNA here is from genome assembly GCA_025413485.1 of Ficus microcarpa. Classification (NCBI taxonomy): domain Eukaryota; kingdom Viridiplantae; phylum Streptophyta; class Magnoliopsida; order Rosales; family Moraceae; genus Ficus; species Ficus microcarpa. Next base: position 110,046 of record JAINRI010000586.1, on the reverse strand, counting down.
AATATTTTCTTTCACATCATGTAATGAATAAGAATCAAAAAGTTTGATTAGAGTTCCATTTTATGACAGAGAAGTTTGGCTGATAAGAGATTGACTCTGGATATAGATTTATTGCGAAACAACAATTTTATTCAACTTGATAGGACTGAATATGGGGTTATCTAATAATAAGTTAGCCCTTGCAACTAATATTTTTCAGTATAAAGGCTTATATATATATATATATATCACAATTAAGGTTTTTAATTAAAAAAAATATATTGTAGGAATCATACGTTTATCATATTAATAGGTATTGTTGTTTTAATATTTTGATTTATTAACCTTTTAAGTTTTAGCCATTTGATATGTGATTAAGAGCAATTCTACATTGTGTGTCATAAATTTTTAATGTGAATAGATTAAATGATTGAAAAACTAATCCAATAACTAAAACAAAAGCATATATCAATAGGACAAAAGTACTGTTTTCCTCTTTTTCAGTCCAGCCAATGATGAAATGGTTGTTTTTAACCTCACAATGCATGCCCTAAAAGCTAGACACAAGACACTTTTTTTTTTTTTGGTCACTCTAATATCTGATTAGTTATAGAAACTCTATATTTTGTGAATAAATTTTTTAACTTGAATATTTTTAAATTAAATTATTAAAAAACTAACTCAATAATTAAAATATAGTATCTATCAATATGATAAAAATACAACTTTCCTCTTATTTCTTTTTTTTTTCCCCCTCTATTATGAAAGAGCTCTATTTAACCTAACAATGCGTGTCCTAGACTATTAACCGATATATATATATATATATATATATATGTATGTGTGTGAGCAATTCCTAGACCTAGAGGCTAGACATGAGACTACTTTTTTTGGAGTGTTTGATATGGCTTCCGCATGCAGTATGTGCCTAGGACAGGGAACACTTCTAGGACAACTTATTAAAGAAGCAGTAATACTTGTTCTTTCAAACATGTAGTAACGTGTATCAACGTTCTTTAGGTAAGTAGATACGACGCTCGTATTTCTCGTTAAATATTTAGATTCGAGTCGTATTCATCTTGTCGGTGAAAATATATTGATTATCTATTTCATAAAAAAATCCATATATTATAACTCTCTTTTCTTTATCTTTATTAAAAAAAAGAAAAACCCGTAGTAACGTATGACTCACGACATGTTGACCACTTACAATTAGCCTCAGACAAACGTCAGGATCTCATGGCGCTCTCATATCCGCACTCGGAGGTCCTACACTGAGGTCTAGCCCGATGGTCATTGCCATTCTTACCATATATTTGCCCATCAGTAAGATAAAAAGGCCATTTATTTGTCAAATTTATGGTTTTTATTGGCCCCACCAGACTTTGCTCAGCGGCCTGTTGGAGTTTGGCGATATATTTCTCATGGTTTGACACTTCTATTCCTAAAATTTTATCCTTCTTCTTTTTTATTTTTTTTAATTTATTTTTTAAAGAAGTTTGGTTCTTGAATTCATAAAACAGTAGCAATTAACTCCAATTGTTTGAGAATGTTATATTTTGGGCATAATAACAATTTTTAGCATTTGTGCATCTTCTTTCATCTGTGCATCCTACGTTACTTGGAGGGAGCCAATGTCTCAGGAAAAAGAGATCGTTAATTGTAAGGATTGTCAAACCCTGCTCGTCGAAATATGGTGTACTTTATGGCAAAACGAGCCAATTTAGTGTTCTCCACTAATATGATTAATGGGCTATCATTAAACGACTTATTAGTAAATTAATAAACCACTTTAGAAGTGCCGATAAAGAAAAGACCATATAGGTTTCACTAAGTTACTGTCACATCCACTTCACGAGGAATTGGCGATCTTCTAACATTACTTGTTAAGTGAAAGCTAGTCCAGTTTGCTATGGTTGTTAGAGGTTAAAAAAAATAGGGACACCAATGCCTTTCTGCTATGATTAATAAGACCAAACGTGTCAAGTGCCAAAAGAAAAAAAAAACAAAAAAAAAACCTAAAACAAAAATTAGAGTTAAAAATTAGGAATTACAATAATAAAATGGCAACATTTAAGATAGGAGTTGGTTTTTTTTATTGGTAGTGTTACTATTTTAATTGTTATATTAACTTTTAATGATATAAATTATGACTTGAAGCATTTTTTTTTTGTGTGCTATAAATTTTATAATGTACATTTGTATATCAGATCGTTAAAAAATCATTTAACAATTAAAATAATAGTACTGATTGATTTGACAAAATTATATAACTTCTACATCGTTTTTTTAAGGAAAAGGCTGTAGTAGAGTCCCTTTTATATAATTTATCGGTAAATTCATTTTTAAACCGTTAAGATGTAATTAAACAGCTAAGATATTACTTGTGTATGATAATTATAATACACATTTTCTCATATTAGTATATACTAAAAAAAACTATAAAAAAAAAATCCCCCCAGTGGACATTGAGGGACCCGCCCCACCTGGCGTCAATGACCCAGGTCCCCCCTTTCCCTAAAAGCCAACTAGATCTGGGTCGTCGGGGTGGGGGGGCCTTGTCGTCAATTACCGACGTAACGGGGGGGACTAGATATGGGTCGTCAACGTAAGGGGGGCATTGTCACCGATCGCTGGCATCGGCCGGGGGGTGTTAGGGAGGCTTTGTCGAATTGGGAGAGTTTTTTAAAATTTTTTTAATATATTATTTTTTAATTTTTTAGTCTATACTAGTATAAAATAAGATGCATTATAACTATTATATACGAGTAATATCTCAACCATTTGATTATATTTTAACAGTTTATAAAGAGATTTTTTCGAAATGATATGTAAAAGGGATTTTACTGAATCTTTACTCTTTTTTTTAACTAAGTAAGGCAAATAAAGTTGAGAAACTTTTTCTATTAGATTTTTTTTTGTTTTGGTGGAGTAAAAGTAAAAGTGCTATAATTGACTTTCAATCTGCAATTTCCCCCTTTACGTTGGGGTAAAGGAAAGATGTTTGTTGGAGAACAAGGATAAATGTCAGTAACACTCCAGCTTTAGCAAAAGATGTTTCATCATTTCTTTATCCCAAAAAATAATTAAAAATAAAAATAAAAAGGATGTTTCATCATTTCCTATTCAGCCAAAAAAAATTAAAATAATAAAGAAAAAGATTTGTAATCATTTTTGTTGACTTTGTATTGATGTACAAAATTTCCGGTTTAGCAGGCTTTCATGGACTTCGATCACCTACTTCCACAAGACCACAACCAAATTCCTCGTTGATTCCATCATATTTTTAGGTCGTGTTCCAAGTATACATTCTAATTAAAAGTTTAGAAATATCTTGATCAATAAAAATTTAAATGTTTAAATTTATATATTTGATTAAAAATAAATTATTTAGAATTAAAAAAACAAATATTTAAAATATATAAAAAAAATAACAATATTGATTTTGTTTCGTTATTCTCGTAGTTTTATGTAATTAAAAAATTATTTAATTTTGATTTGAAATGAGAAAATTATAGACTTCTAAAAATTTGAGTTTTAAAGAGAGATTTAGAAATATAAATAGTGAAACTTGTTTATTTTGGAGAAAAACCCAAAAATTTTGAAAAAATATTAGTTGGAGTTAGATCAATCAAACATAGGCTAGTTTTTGGCATCTCAATGATGCTAAAGAAAGCACATAGAAATTGTTGAGTTCTTTGTTCTCAATTATGAAGTTTTCTACACTCATAGTTGTCTTATCCAAAGTACAATTTTTTAAATGTTAATTTTGATTTAAAATCACATCAAAATAAAATAAAAAAAATTATATGAAATTAATTTGATGGTTGAAAACAAAATGCTATTAATATAATTAGTTCTTTCATATCTTTCAGTATAATTATCCACCCCAAAAAAAAAAAAAAAAAAACTTTGTTACTATTATTAATAGGAAAAAAAAAAAGCAAAAAATTTTGTTCCAAATAAATGATTTGGACTTGTTTTCACCATCTTATGAAATTACCAACCATGACCCTTTGTTTGGACATATTCTCCTATTCTTGTGAAATATCAAAAAGATGAATTGGTCCACATTCCACAATATTTTAAGCCAATTTTCCTTTCTCAAGGAAAAACTAGCGCAAGTCATTTTCACTAATTATATTATAAAAATTTTGAATTTTACAAGCAATCTATTGCTGTCAATGGTTGGTTGGGTATGTAACTATGGACCACATTACCATGCACTATTAATAATACAAAGAATAATAGGTAAAAAAAATATATAAAAAAAAAAAAACCCATAATGGAGCATAACAAGAAAAGTCAATTAAGAGAGGTACTTAGAAACCCAAGTTGCGCATAGTCAACTTCATCCTCAATTTCTGAGGAATTTTTCGACAACTAATCCATTGTCCAAAACAATTTGCCAGCAAACTAAAATCCCACTTGTTAAATTTCCCTCACCGTCGTATATTTGACAATTACTTTCGTAAACTTGAGATAGAGGACTCGAACTTAAAATTTTAATTTTAAGTCAATATTGTAATGCTACTTTTTGTTTATTATAATAGCTAGGAATATGCATATTTGGATTTTGCAAAACCAAATAAAATTATTCCAATGAATAGTGGGTTGCCCCATTGTAAAATGTGATAGGATTGTTAATCGTGTCTCTAAAATGTATATTTTAGATGGTTTATATTTAATGGAGTTTGTTTACGCGAAAAAATTTATTAAATTACATCGTTACACCGACTTTATAATTATCATCCCATTTTAATTATAAGGTTAAAATTAATAATCCGACACATACAAATTGCCTTAATTCACATGAATTAAAATAGTTAGTATCAAGTCCTGGACCATGGTTTGGTGAATGGGTCAAAGTATTCATGAAAATCATTTTCAACAATTGTTGAACAACTTCAACAACAAGTTGTCTTTTTATCCCCCCAATGAATCTGAGCCGTCCACGCATAATTCACTTTTGTTTTTTTAAAAGAAAAGCATGAAATCAGAGGGATCATATTTTGTATTATGACTTGGTTTTGGTCTTATCTCTTTGGCTTTACCATACGTAAATATATACAACAAAGACACAAATATGTATGTATGTATATATATTTATCTATTTATTTTGGTTACTGTATGTATTTGCATTGATTTATAATATATATAGTTCTGAAACAATCAGACTTGCGGGTTGGTGAGCTCATAGATTTTGCTTAAAAACCCAAAAACAATGACTAGCCAAATAATAATAACAATAATAATAATCTCAAAATCTGAACGACTAAATTAGCTTTTTCTTTTTTTTTGGTAGCTTTAGGAGAAAAAATAATATGTTTTGCCGTGTAGTGTTCACAAACGTTCAAACACAAGTCCACCGTAGTTCCCACGTACCCTCACTCAATACTACTGCATTTTTTATATTTTATTTTTTGAGGGAAGATGTTACTATAATTTTTAACTTTTACAAATTAAAAAAAAAAAAAAGAAAGAATGCTTTCTTATTAAAAAAAAAGTTAATATTATTTTTCCTTTGTGACATAGGGCATTGTGACACCCACTTTATTAATCTAAAAAAAGAGAGTTTATACCATAAGATATTTTATTTGAGCTTATACGGTAAGACATTCTATTTCGCATTACTGATGGAAATTGGTTTTTAATAGTTAGATCAATTGTTTAATAGTTTGATCTATGATTAGAGCAATTCAGGTTTTGAAACTGGGACATCATATTTTGAACTCTCGTTCCCAGCAGCTGAATTAGGCTTAGCGGGATGTTGTTATAGATTTATTTAATTATATAATAGAACAGTTTTAAACTGTTAGACTCACAAATCTTTGTGAACTTGAAAAATACTAGATACTATCGGTGGTTATAACTTTTTAATTAATTAAAATATTGACGTATAAGATTGTATGAGATTTTTAGTTATAGCAAAATTCAGAGCTAACATATGATAGGAGTTTATATTTAATCTAAAAATAATATGGATCACTAATAATAAGATGCTTAAGATCATCTGACCCAGTGATATCTACCTAAATTAGAGAAATATTACTTTTAAAGATTTGGGACTCAAACATCTCATTTTTATGGAAAAATTTAGTATAATTTTTATGAATAACTAAACTTCAGAAATGCTAATAGACCTTAATTAAGATGTGATATCGAGAGAGTTCAAATGAGGTGAGACTTTAAAAGAGATTGCGTGTTCAATTTTATTTTGCGTTAAAAAAAAAAAAAAGGTAATATAATCTTGTTAGTTTTGGAAGAGCCTTTAGAAGTAATAACTAAATACATATCACTAATTTACAATTTTTAAATAATTATTGATTAGAAAAAAATTTATGAACATTTATATATCATTGAAAGTCCTCACTCGTCGTTGAAATTACCAAAATATTATAATTTTTTGATATACATATATAAATACATAGACATTTTTCACCAGATTGATCGTTCATAAGATCTCGGGGAGAAAAAAGTTAAACTCCCGTGGTCATTACGCGATTACTTATTTTTCAATCCACCTGGCCATGCATGTAGGTAATCATTCCCAGGCTACTTTCGTAAATTCAAAATTTTTTATTTAATTATATTTACTAAACCAATTTATTAATTTAACAATTTACAAGAATAAAGTAACGCATGTAATTACGGCTAAATCAATAATCAATAAATAAAAAAAAATAAATAAAAGGACCTTTTTTATTTCCCGTTTTTCAAAAAGCTCTATTTTTCTCAACTACCCCGCGTTTTATCTCTCTCTCTCTCTCTCTCTCTCTCTACCCCCCTCTCTCTCTTCCCATGCCGGAGAAGACGACTCGCCGGCGCCACCACCGTACCAGAGAAACCGCCACCGCAACGCCGTCGGAGCTCCAAAACGCAGCGTCGTTGTGAAGAGTAAGCAGACATGGGGAACTGCAGCGCTTGCGTGAGAGGTGAAGTAGTTGACGAGAAGACCAACAAGAAGAATACCAACCACCACTCGAACCAGAAGAACGATAAGAACAAGAAGAACAAGAACAAGAACAAAGGCCGAGAACGACGGCCGAACCCCTTCTCCGATGACCTGATTCCGTCGCCGGCGCCGATCCGGGTCCTCAAAGACGTGATTCCCCTCAGTCACCGGACTCGGATCGGCGACAAGTACGTCCTCGGCCGCGAATTAGGCCGCGGCGAGTTCGGAATCACGTACCTTTGTACGGACAGAGAGACCAAAGAAGCCCTAGCTTGCAAGTCCATTTCCAAACGCAAGCTCAGAACCGCCGTCAGTAAATTAGAATCAGTCAAAGAACTAGAAATTTCTCTATTTTTTTTGGATTTTTTTTGGTTAATTTTTTAGTTTTTTTCAGATTGATATAGAGGATGTGAGGAGAGAGGTGGCGATAATGGCGACGCTGCCGGAGCATCCGAACATAGTGAAGCTGAAGGCGACTTATGAGGACAATGAGAATGTGCACCTGGTTATGGAGCTCTGCGAGGGTGGGGAGCTTTTCGATAGGATCGTGGCGAGGGGCCATTACAGCGAGCGGGCGGCTGCGACTGTGGCGAAGACGATAGCGGAGGTGGTGAGGATGTGCCACGCCAATGGGGTTATGCACAGGGATTTGAAGCCTGAGAACTTCTTGTTTGCCAACAAGAAGGAGCATTCGCCTCTCAAGGCTATCGATTTCGGCCTCTCCGTGTTCTTCAAGCCCGGTACGTTGAGGAATTTCTCCGCGGATTTCTTCGGATTTGCATACTGTTTGATTCCGATTGTAGTGAATATTTTCATGTCTGGTTTGTTACAGAATTTCTCCGCAGAATTCGAGTTAGATTCTGCGTATTGTTTGATTCTGATATGTTTATGATACTATTTGACGTTCAGATTGGATACTAGTTATAGGTGCTTTTGGAAACAGATTTTTAAGTGGGTTTTGGTGAATTTGTGATTGGTTTTTTGATTTCTTTGATGAAATGATTTGTAGGGGAGACGTTTTCGGAGATTGTGGGGAGTCCGTACTACATGGCGCCGGAGGTTTTGAAGCGGAAATATGGGCCGGAAGTTGACATTTGGAGCGCTGGAGTGATTCTCTACATATTGTTATGTGGGGTTCCTCCATTTTGGGCAGGTATTCTGGTTCCTGATTAGGAATATGATCAATTTCCAATTTTGTACCAAGTTGGGAGATTCGTTTTGATTCTGTGTTGTGTATTTATTCTATCTGCTTAGGTACTTTTTTTTCTTCTTTTCATATTTGACAGAGACTGAACAGGGTGTTGCTCTTGCAATTTTGAGGGGAGTGCTTGATTTTAAAAGGGAACCGTGGCCTCAGATTTCTGAAAGCGCGAAAAGTCTTGTTAGGCATATGTTAGAGCCAGATCCCAGAAAGCGTTTGACCGCTCAACAGGTGCTTGGTAAGTTCCTGTAGAAGAGTTTGGTACCGAACTTTAACTACATTGATCCAGTGACTTAAATAGTTGTCACCATAAATCAAGTAGATGACCTTTGTTTGTGTGTGTGTGTGTGTGCGCGTGCGTGAGAGAGAGAGAAAGAGAGAGAGAGAGAGTTCGGATAACTAGTCTCTAGTTTTCTGATTGTATAAGAAACGGACAAGCAGAAGAAGAAAAAAAATGTGAAAGCTATGTCTAAGATCAGGTTGAGAGAGAGAACTGTGTGGGGTTTGGGAGGATTCTTGTAGTTCAATGATTAAAGTGTCATTGTCCCTCATTTAGAAGAGTGTACTTGTGGACCGTGGTTTATGTCGAATAAGAAATCATGCGACAATCCCTAGTCAAATAATTGTATTGCCAACCTGTCTTGCATGTCCTTGCAAAACATGTAATAATGAAAATTTTAGCCGATGAGCGTGAGTATGTAGAATATGTGCGGGCATGAGTGTATATTACTCATGCCTGGACAATCTAATTTACAATGTATCTTTCATTTGCAGAGACCAATAATTTCACATGCTTTCTGTCAGTTGTTACTGCAATGGGATTTGAATGATTCTAAACTAGCAATGAGTTAAAATTTTCGTTTCATTTTGTTACTGCAGAGCATCCCTGGATACAAAACGCGAAAAAAACTTCTAATGTTCCATTAGGTGACATTGTGAGGACCAGGCTTAAGCAGTTTTCTGTCATGAATAGATTCAAAAAGAAAGCCTTACGGGTAAGCATCTATGATTGATGTTCTGCAGGTGCCAAATTACCGTATAGGGTTGCACCGATGCAAAAAGTATGAATACGTGTAAATGATTTTGGTTTTTGTTCAAATAAATGTATAGGTCATTGCGGATCACTTATCCGTTGAAGAGGTAGAAGTAATCAGAGATATGTTTACGTTGATGGACACTGACAAAGATGGCAAAGTAACTTACGAGGAGCTAAGGGCTGGGCTTCGAAAGGTTGGTTCACAATTGGCTGAGCCAGAGATTAAGATGCTCATGGAAGTGGTAAGTCTCCACCATCAAGTTCAGAACGAATATTTGTTCAGCGTGTTCATAATTAGTACCTCATTGATCATCTATTATTCATAATTCCACTTCCCCTCTTCTTCTACTTCTGAACCACGGCTTGCACTTATCTATTTGATTTGGTTGATTTGGAAAAACATATGGACAACTCCCTTGGTTTATTACCTTGAACTGTTCAGGCTGATGTTGATGGGAATGGAGTACTGGACTATGGTGAGTTTGTGGCAGTGACGATTCACTTGCAGAGGATGGAGAACGATGAGCATTTCAGGAGGGCGTTTATGTTTTTTGACAAAGATGGAAGCGGATATATAGAATTGAGTGAGCTAAGGGAAGCATTAGCGGATGAATCAGGCGAAACTGATAGCAAGGTGCTAAATGAAATCATGCGTGAAGTCGACACAGACAAGGTTTTTTTTTCTACTATTTACCATAAGCAGTTTTAAAGACCACTTCTAGAGCATGTTGGTAATATGGTGAACAGAAAGTCGACCATAAGTTTCTCATTTCTTTGTAATGCATCACATAGATTTTTTTGGCGAAACTTCTTTGCAGGATGGCTGTATAAGTTATGACGAATTTGTTGCTATGATGAAAACCGGAACCGACTGGAGGAAGGCGTCTCGGCAGTATTCAAGGGAGAGATTCAAGAGTTTGAGCCTGAATCTGATGAAAGATGGTTCTCTGCAGCTTCATGACAGTATCAGCGGTCAAGCCATTGCCGTGTGAGCCCAAAATTTTTAATTATCTCCACTTTAGTTTGCAGCTGCTGAGTGTTCCTTTCTTTTATCATTGGCACACCCGACATTTATAGCATCGAGTCTTGTAAGAAAAATACGAGCTTTCAATTCGAGCACGAAGTTATCGGACCATGCTGGACGAAGAATGAACCTGACTTTTTCACTTGCATTTGCTTGGGGCTGAATGAAGCTTGCATTGTAATTTGTAGGCCTGCATAACGGCTAGAATTGTCAGCATCTTTGGGCAACAGTTTCTGAGTTCTGTTCTGTGTCAACATTTTACTTGTATATTTTGTCTGTATCGTTGTTTATTTTTTGGGGTGTTTGAATTGGTTAAGTAGTACTTGTGCAGAAAACAATGTGTTCCTGGGATGTGAACTTGGGGGGAGGATTAAAAAAAAAGAGAAAAGAGTTCAAGCCTTGTTGATTTTGTAGCTATTTTACAGGAACACTAATTTATGAGATATTGTGATTCTTTTTGGCACCAAAGATGTTTTTCTTCTCTCAGTTTCTAAAAGCACCACACAAAACTCATATCCATAACAACTAAGCTTATGTTTGATATATAGGTTTGGAATGAAATTTTTATGTTGAAATTAATTGATTTTTAAAAACTAATTATAATTTTAATGACTTAAAAGAAAACAAAAATTGATATGAAAATTTGAGGTTTGAACCCTAGAACGAAAGGTGAAAAATGAGTCTACTTAAATCCCTATTAAGAAAATGAATATATAGGGAAAATTAGTCAAATGGATAGTTTTTAAATCCTATTTTTTGAAAAATGACTGAATTTTTAATTTAGAAAAACAAAAATCAATTAGTGATTGATCAATAATCAATCGACCGACGATCACATTTCAATAAATGAAAAATAATCATAATCAATTAATAAAAAAAAAACTTTTGATCATTTTTCAAAGAACAATAATTTTGTTAATTAATTTTATAAAACTTCAAACATTTATTTAAAAAATTCTATAAAAAAAAAGTTTTACCCACATCGGATACATATATATATATATAGAGGGTATTGCTAACGTTCTATACGAAAGATGTCTTTTACCCCAGTCATGTTATATTTCTTTTACCTAAATGTTATTTTCTTAAATATTTATGTTATGGTGTTGTCTAGAAAAATATAAATAAAGACATTTACTTTAAAGAATAAATGAACTAAATTTTAAAAATTATAGTTATAGCCTTTAATAGTAACTTGATTTACTAATTGGTGTGTTTTTCTATTAAAATTATTTGGATCAATTGTTATAATATGGTCCACGTGTATAGTTTTGAATGATTTATTAACTTATCTATTACCTTTTGAAATTGACAGACTTATCTATCATTTTTGAAACCAATAGCTGTAAATAAATATAGTGAATACTCTAATCAATTAACAAATCAATTTATTATTAAGGACTATAACTGTAATTTTAAAAATTTATTTAATTTATTTTTTAAAATAAATGTCCTTATTTCTATTTTTTTAAATAATATTATAAAATAAATATTTAAAAGAAATATTTAAGTAAAAGAAATATAACATGACTGGGAGGAAGGAGGTTGCTTAGTAAATTAGTGATGGCCTATATATATATATATGCACGCATGCGTGTCCCGAATTCCGAGACAAGACTCACTCACATTGCCAACATGAAACTTGTACTAGACTAGACTTTCTTCGGTTAAAGGTCAGATAGAAATACCTAGGAAATACGGGGGAGTTTGGTAGAGTAGTTTGAGTTGAGATTTTTAAGTTGGAATAGTAAATTTTTTTGAATTTTCAGAAAAGACAAAAAACTTTTTGGGAAAAAGACAAAAACTTTTTGGGAAAAAGACAAAAAAAATTTTGAGATGAGATGAGATGAGTTGGTTCAACAAATGAACCCGACATCTCCTATAAATCTTTTGGCTGAAAAAATATCCGACTAAATTATTACTGTTTAAGAGGCCTCTACAGTTTAAAAACTGACCATCCGACCAAATTATTACAAAATCACGAGAAAAATCTTTAGTTTCAGATGGGGGGGAGAGAGAGAGTCTCCCTCAGGTCCAACTCATCAGCATAAGCTAAGGCCCAGCCCAACATTCTCAAAGCCACCATGTCACCCCGTGGGACCCACCTAACCAGATTTCTGACAAACCAATATTGTTTCCGGTTTCTCGAATGGATAAGCCACGTATGTCCCCGACTTCCAACTTCCCAACAAACAACTGTCCTGTCCTTTCCATTTTCCATCATCCAAAAAAAAAAAAAAAAAAAAAAACATGACAGTCACGACGACACAGACACTCAATCTTGCCCTCCCCAGCTCCTCCCTCTCCTTCCTCTCTCCCCCACCATCTCCATCCCCTAGACCGTTCCGCATCCGATCCAAACCCCCTCAAGCTTCCCAATCCCCCTCGTCTCTTCAACCGCTTCTCACCTCCTCCCCTTCTCCTCCGTCCCAGACCGCCGTCGTCGTCGTCGTCGGCGCCGGCCTCGCAGGCCTCGCCGCCGCCACCCGCCTCGCCGCCGAGAACGTCCCCTTCCTCCTTCTAGAAGCTTCCGACGCCGTCGGTGGCCGCGTCAGGACCGACTCTGTCGACGGATTCCTCCTCGATCGCGGCTTCCAAATCTTCATCACCGCTTACCCCGAAGCCAGGAAGCTTCTCGACTACCGAGCCCTAGACCTCCAGCGATTCTACTCCGGCGCTAGGGTTTACTACGGCGGCAAGTTCCACACCGTCGCCGATCCGATCCGGCACTTCCTCGACTCCGTACATTCTCTAACCAACCCTATCGGATCCGTCCTCGACAAATTGCTCATCGCGTCGAAGAGACTCCGCGTCCTGAGCAAACAGGACGAGGAGATCCTGACCGCCACCGAGGTTCCGACTATCGACCTGCTCAGAAGCACCGGATTCTCCGATTCGATAATTTCGCGATTCTTCCGACCGTTCTTCGGCGGAATCTTCTTCGACAAGGAGCTCGAGACGACTTCTCGATTGTTCGATTTCGTCTTCAAATGCCTCGCTCTCGGCGACAACACTCTTCCGGCGAGAGGCATCGGCGCGATACCGGAGCAATTAGCGGCGAAATTGCCGTCCGGTTCTATTATGTACAATTCCAGAGTTGTGTCGGTCGAGTCCGAGGGGTCTGATTCGCCGGCGGTGAGGTTACAAACCGGAGAGATTGTACGAAGCGAGCTCGGAGTGATCATAGCCGTAGATCAACCCGAAGCAGATAAGCTTTTAGAGGGTAAAACCCCCCCGGTTCAGAGGAAACCGGGTCGGAGCACGGTTTGCCTGTATTTCTCGGCGGACGGAGGGGACATCCCGGTTCAGGACCCGGTTCTTTTCCTGAACGGGTCGGGCGAGGGGATCGTGAACAATATGTTCTTCGCGACCAACGTGGCGAAATCGTACGGCCCACCGGGGAAGGCGCTGGTCTCCGTGTCGCTCATCGGGAAGTTCGAGGGCGTTTCGGATGAAGATCTGACGGCTGAGGTCGTCCGTGAGATTTCGCGATGGTTCAAGGGAACGGACGTGGGGTTGTGGAAGCACTTGAGGACGTACAGGATCGCATTTGCTCAGCCCAATCAGAGCCCGCCAACGAATCTGGTGAAAGATCCTCGTGTGGGCCCGGGATTGTACCTTTGCGGGGACCAATTAACGAGTGCCACGTTCGACGGCGCTTTGGTGTCCGGTAGGAGAGCGGCGGAGGCTTTGCTCAGAGACGGCGCTGTCGTTCGAGCTTAAAATAGAGCTTAAATTTTTTGGAGTTCCGAGTCCGACATACCAAAAACGACAATCCAAAAGAATTAATCTTTTTGTCGTTTCCTTGATTTTGTGATTATTTGATTTGTTTTGCTTTACAATTGTAAGACTAAATTCGGTCAACGTCAATTATTTAATTCGAGATCAGAGGAAAATAAATGAATTACCTTCTCTTGAAGAACCAATTTAGAATGAAATAATTTGCAAATTGCAAACAAACTAAAATTTTTTTTTAATCTTTTCAAAGAAAAAAGTTTTTTATTTTTTGGTCTGTGTTTCGAGGGATAATGAAATGTTAGAATTTGGAAAAGTTTGACTTACGCAACTTAGTGTACAACATTAAAGAAGCAAATGATTGTTGTTTACCAAAATTTCTGGAAAGAAAAAATTGTTAAACAAGAAGGTCAAGAGTAAAATGGTAACAAAATACAACTATCTCAATAGCAAAAATAAAAATAAAAATAAAAATAAAAATGAAAATGAAAAAGACCACAAGACCATCAAGATGGGTGAGAAGTCAAAAGATTTGGAGAAAAAGAACGCACCCATTACTAATTAATAAGCCTCTAAAAAAATTACTAATTAATAAAATCAATTTGAGGAATTAAAAAAAAAAAAAAAAAAAAGAAGCGTTTAAAGTGAGGGAATGGAAAGATTTGCTTATTCAAATACTCCAAAAGGTGTCGTTTTGCTTAAGCTTGCCAATTCCTTAATTAATTATAGACATCCTTCCTTTTTCTTCGTCTTTTTTTTTTTTTTTTTAAATTTCGAAAACAAAATAAGAAAGGAAATATAGAAGAATATGTACGAACATATAGAGAGAGAAAGAGAGAGAGAGAGAGAGAGGAGAGAGAAAGAGAGAGAGAAGGAGCCATGGGAGTTGATTACTACAACATACTGAAGGTGAACCGGAACGCGAGCGAGGACGACCTGAAGAAGGCGTACAAGAGGCTGGCCATGATATGGCATCCGGACAAGAATCCGGCGAGCCGGAGACCGGAGGCGGAGGCCAAGTTCAAGCGAATCTCCGAGGCTTATGACGTCCTCAGCGACCCCGCCAAGCGCCAGATCTACGATCTCTACGGTGAGGAGGCTCTCAAGTCCGGCCAGTTCCCGCCGCCGCCTCCCGCCTCCTCCTCCTCCGCTTCCTCCTCGCGCGCCTCCCATTTCCGCAATCACCACCCGCCCAACTCCACGTCCTTCCGCTTCAACCCGCGCGACGCCGACGACATCTACGCCGAGATCTTCGGATCCGAGGGCGCCGCGAGCTCCGGCAGGAGCGCCAGCCGGGGCAGGGGCTACGCCAGGGACGCCGGCGGGTTTTTCAGGACCCCCAACGGAGGGGCCGATTTCGCTGGGAATAATGGCGGTGGCGGCGTCAGTGGAGGAGCAGGAGGTCAGAGGAAGGCCAATGCGGTGGAGAATTTGTTGCCGTGTAGCTTGGAGGAGCTTTACAAAGGCGTCAAGAAGAAGATGAAGATTTCTAGAACCGTCTACGATTCGTTTGGGTAGCGTAATTCTTTATTTCCTCTTCGTTATAATTTCAGTTTTTGAATTCTTGTTTGTTTCCTAAGGATTCTTCTCAGGTTTTGATAATTGTTTGAAGATTTTTACTATTCTTAGCTTATTGAATTAGCCAAAAAGAATCTTTCTTTAGGGAGTTATTCGCATTATATTATATCCATCTCTGCAATATGTGAATTGTATCTGATACATGGTTTTTGCTCTCTTTGCGAAGAAATGATTTTCTTGTTAAAAGTGTTTTCTTTTTCGGTCTATAGACTTTGTTTGTTAAATTTAGACTTCTGGGAATTGCAATAATTAAGTGGTATATTGGGCCACTGAAGTTTAGACTGCTTCCCAGTTTTGTTAGTGCCACTTTATTCTACTACTCAAAGTAGAGCTTTTTTTTGGCGTAGAACACAAGATTAGTTTGTTTTCTAAAGGACATAGACTTGACCGTGGACTTTTAAAGTTGGGTTTACTAGTGGCTGGAATTGTAGATTCCGAAAGAAGTCACGTTAAGCACTTGACTCGGGTTGGATTCAACTTTTAGGCTTTTGGATGGAAAGAAAATAAGGAGGAAAGAAAGATATGTACTCGAGGTGAGGAAAATGGAGAGGAAAGAGAGAACCTTTCTTTGAAGGATTTGAAATCCCTTGGCCAATCTATTCCCTCCTCATTTCTCTCCTACCGAACAACTATATCTTCTCAAATCGTTCCACTAATCTCATTACCCTGCTCCTTCCTTCCACTTTTCCCTCGTACCAAACAAGCTGTTAATCTTAGCTGATGGTTCTTTATTGTTTGGTAGAACAATGACACAGAATTTGGTACATCTAGAAACAACTTTTTCTAGTAACCCACTTCGAGATAAGTGGTTTACAAAAGATTCTTCATTCCAAGAAGCCCTCCTCTTTGCTCAAATTTAAAAGGTCCTGTTCACTATACACGGGAAAAGAAAATTAGAATTGCAAAGCGAAAGGACAAAGGAAAGCTGAGTGTAAAATAGCAATTTCCGAGAACCCTGATAAACGTATGAACCTCTCCTTTTTGTTAAGGTTTGCATCCTCTAGAATCTAAGGGCAGTTGAGGGGATCAAATTTTTTTGGATAGGCTCGTAGTGAATTTTTTGACTCCCCTGAATCCCGATCACAACGGGAATTGGAGTAAACCAATGCCAGGTCCATGTCGTGTCCCAAAGAATTTCAGAGCTGTGAAGTGCAAGGTTTTTCATGCATTTCGAATACATAGGACAGAAAGTTAAGCAGCCATTTGAAAGTTCCAAATGATGAGAAGATGTTGTAATGCATAAACTAATCAATGGAACTAGTAGGATGCATAAATGGGAGTCATAGATGTATGCTACCGAGGCCAGCACTGTCATTTAGTTCACCAGTTTTTTAAATAAAGAGCCCTTGAATGTCCAGACATATCAGAGCTCCTTGATTCAGTTTGTTCTAAAGTTTTATTTCACACCTAACATATCTACTTTGCCAGATCAGTGGCTGATCAGGTTTGCTGTGGCATCAATATATTTAATTGCATTTTTGGAACATTTTTCTTTTGTTTGGAATTTGTGGTGCTGAGTACTTATATTATTTGTTCGAACCATATGCCATAATTCTTTTCAGCATCCCGATAAAGTAGTTGTCATCAATCATATAGTATTATGGGTTCTGATGCTGAATTAAAAGTTTAAAAAACTAACGATCGATTTCTTCTGAAAAATTACATTGCTTTTTACTCGAATTCACTGGTTTTCTTGGATTTGCTCCTTTATTTTATTTTTAATTTTTCTTAAGGTTTCATTTTCCATCTTAGTTACTGGACATAAACAAATCTTATGGTCTTTTTCCCCCCTGCTGTGTAAATCTTACATCTATTTACTAGAAATGCACGAATCTAGTAGCACTACTGGACTTTGCCAGTTTCGTTTAGGTGTCTGAATTATTTTTTAACTTTCCGCAAATATTTACCTTTACTTCATTTACTTTGGACTCATGCACAACTCCCTTGCAGCAAGTCTCGCATTGTGGAGGAGATTCTAACAATCGAGATAAAACCTGGATGGAAGAAAGGAACAAAGATAACTTTTCCCGAGAAGGGTAACCACGAGCCTGGTGTGATTCCCGCCGATTTAATCTTTGTGGTTGATGAGAAACCTCATGCTCTTTATAAGAGGGATGGTAATGATCTTGTGGTCAACCAAGAGATAACTCTATTGGAGGCGCTCACTGGAAAGACCCTTGACCTGACCACCCTAGATGGAAGGGATCTTATGATCCCGCTAAACGATATCATCAAGCCCGGTGCCGAGATGGTTGTCCAAAATGAAGGAATGCCGATATCAAAAGAACCTGGAAGGAAAGGAAACTTGAGAATCAAATTTGATGTCAGATATCCATCGAGGCTTACTGCAGAACAGAAAGCTGATCTGAGAAGAGTTTTGGGCGGAGTTCTATGACGGTTAACTAACAATTGACAGTTCATGATTGGCCATGGTGTAAATAACTACGTCTATTTTTGTTGAAGAATGTGAATACTAGGAAGCTTGAAGGGCTGCAAGGAGTATAGGGATCAGCTTCGGTAAGTCCTTCCGATCTACGATCTACGGTTTAGATACTTTGTTGGTGTAGGGTATTATCTGTTGATGTTAATATATAGTCAGCTGGGATTGGCTTAGTGGAAGAGATGGATATGTTATTTCCATCTTGTCTTCTGCATTTTTGGTGGGTCATTTTTTGCTGTTTATTCCCATTCTATTTATACTTGAGAAAATAGTTCTTGGATTTTTGCATGATAAGAGATAGAGAACTGGTTTTTGCCACTCTTATAATGTTACAAATCTTATATTGAATTCATTCAACATTTGGGTTTGTCTCACTTGTTCCCTTTATTTTATTTTATTTTATTTTTTTAAAAAAATTTTGTTCCAAATTTGTTGCCCATCAACTTGAAAGTCTCTTCTTCCTTCCTCTTTTTTTTTGGGCAAAAATGATTTCAGAGATTCTTCACCATCATTGGTCATTGGAACATAAGCCTTGATTTTAATTATCCTTCTTTTTTTTTAATTTAAAATTTCTCCCCTTAAGTCTCAAACACTACACTTTATGCGTGGCAATCTGGCAATTTGTCATGAATTACCTGTGTATTTTCATTCTTTTTGGATCTCTAATACTACTTGAAATCCCCATGAATTCCCGAATGTTCCAAATGATTTTGTAAACCCGTTTCTTTGGGCAAGTCATCTTTAAAATGGTGATTACAGACATAATTCAGTAGTAATATTACATGAGATTTTACCAAAAGGTATAAAGTATAAATCCCTCTATTTTCAATTTAAAAAGAAAATATTCATAATAAAAAATCAATGCGTCTGAAAAAATAAAACGTAGAATTAAGACTAGATACTATTATCACCATAGCGAAAAAATGATGGCAAATTTTTGTCTCTCTTCTATCCGTTAGGAGTTCAATTTTTTGCTTTACTATTGAATTTTACGAGACAGTGAAGTTATCTCATTGATGTGTCGTGAGGATACCACGGATCTCCTTTTTGAATTAAAAAAAAAAAACATCGTAAAAAAACATGTCGTACGTGGACAAGAAGATTACCAAACATTTAGGTGGAGCTGGAACACATTTATATCCAATACTCTCCAATCTCCATCTGATGTGCGTACACATCCAGATGGTCCAGCCCCTCGATGGGCCATTTTTGGGCTCAATTTACTTCACACCACTAAGGGGGAGGATGGCAAACATTTCAACTCAAACTCATTTTAAATTTTTTTTTTTTATCTTTTTCCTAAAAAGTTTTTATCTTTTTCCCAAAAAGTTTTTTGTCTTTTCTGAAAATTCAAAAAAATTTACTATTACAACTAAAATATTTCAACTCAAACTAACATACCAAACACCCCTTAAATAAAGAGTTTATTGAGGTCGTACAATTTACCTAACTAGCAAAAAACAGGGGGCAAAAAAAAAAAAAAAAAGAAGAAGATTCATTTCTTTTGAAACTCGATTTTGTAATGTGCACGTCAATAGGAGAAAGTGCATGAAAAACATCCTCTTTGTTCTCTAGTAAAAAGTCAAAGGTGTTGCCATTATTCGTCTCGATAAAAGTGCCTCTGTAATTTCATCAAAACACGAGGAGTGTTGGTGTAGTTCTTTTTTTGTTTTTGTTTTTGTTTAATACTTGAACTTGGTAGTTTTAAAGTACAATTTATGATAATTATATATATATATATGTACATATTTATATACTCTTTTACAAAAGAGCATTTGGCAATCTTTTACGACCTAATCTTGAGCTCAAGCTCATTGGTCATTTATAGGGAAGGAAAATGATATTCCTATTTGTCACTGTGACCACAAGAAGACACGACCATGCTTAAGTCTCATTCACGATTAGTGATAAATCCATAAAACCACCAAATAAGCACCCCCTCTCTGTCCTACTTTTCCTTTTGTCGTTTTCTCCTTTGGCGATGGCATTTCAGTGCAAATCCACCAGAATACGACAACTAAACCAAGTTTAGTTTTGGTACGTTCTTGAAAGGTTTAATGCATAATACAGCGACGGTTTACCCTTCGGACATGCAAAAGACATTGATACTGAAAGTGACACACACTTTCCTTTCCTTTCCCCTCTTCACATTTCTTTTTGTTATTTCCTTTTAGATTTCTTTTTTTTTTTTTTGAACAATTTTGGATTTCTAATTTTGAATATACATACATATATATATATATACATCTTAAATATAATAAATGTCTCGTATGCGGTATCACATATCTACGACAATTGTAACTTTTAGTTTGAAAACTTGTAACAACTAATTGAGTTACATTTAATTTCTTATTTAGAATATTATTACATATCACTATTTATATATTAATGTAAATGACAAATACCACTAAAAGATATTATATTTAAATCACCTTATTGGTATAATATAACACAAGTCATGCTGTAAGTGGCGTACGAATGAGGTTCCCTGTAAGAGTCCCTCCTTATAAATTAATAAAAATATTCTAATGGATCAAGAATAATATCACGAGATCCCTCCAAGCAACAAAACATAAAAAGAACAAAGCTTTTAGCTAACCAGATGTCAAAAATGTTATCAAATAATTTAAAATATGGAAAATGACAACCCCATGAAAGTTCATTAGTTTTGATTATATACTACACTTTACACATAGGGCCTGTTTGGTTCGCTAGTTTGAGTTGAAATATTTTAGTTGTAATAGTAAATTTTTTTGAATTTTCAGAAAAGACAAAAAACTTTTTGGGAAGAAGACAAAAATTTTTTGAGAAAAGATAAAAAAAATTTTGGTTTGAACGGAAATGAACTAATATACCAAACGGGTACATAATATTAAAATTAATAATTAAAATGATTTGTTAGTTTTTTTTTTTTCCTCTCTCCCTAATATACTGGCCCTTTCAACTTTTAAGTGACGCTAAAGTTACGTAGTTTGGGAGGGGGATTTTTGTACCTAATCTCAATTAGGGCTTAAGTTAAAATAATGAATATATTTTAATTATTATGACAAACCATAGTTTTTTTTTTTTTCCCCTCTCTTTGTCACTGAGCTTTTGTTATCTCCAATATCGATTGATTCGTCAGTGGCGTGTACTAAAAGCCGAAATGACACAGCTTTCCACTTATAACAGGACCATTGCCATGCAGTTACACAAAATACACCCAACTTGGAGGGTGTCGTACTCAATACACCTATAGATACACTGACTGCTCAAATGTATTATTTTATATATGCGTACATGGAAATATCTCTTGGATTAACCATTTTTTTTTTAAATTTCTTTTGCCCTTTTTTTTTTTTTTTTGGGTTAAAAGGGGTTTGTGTAAATCAACTTATAGCACAACAAACCAAATAAGATCAAGGATTTCGTTCAACCAAATAAGTTTATAAGAAATGCTAAATACACCCGCGAGTGGGACGAATGCAAGATCTCAACTGTTGATTGTGCAATTGAGCCACTCGTGAGTGTATCTAGGCTCCAAATCGAGTTTTTTTTAAAAATTAATATTTTTAACATCCTATATCCATGAAACAAAAGAAATGAGTAGATATATATATATATATATATAATTTTTTTTCATTTGCTAGAGTGAACAAAGATAAATTTAAGCAGATGAGTTGACACTAGCACAATAAAGAAGAAGTGGGGTTCAATAAAGGCAATTTTTTTTTTTATTTTTAGGATTGCAAATAAAGGCAATATTACCTTTTCCTTTATGCTTTAATTTTTTTGATATGGATTCATAGACAACAATATCTCAATTAATTTTCCTACCAAAGTTTGTGATTCCCCAAATGCCTCTTTTTCTGCTTTTGCAGAAAAGAGAATTGTTTGTCAATTTAATTGGTGTAAAAGTCAGTTCATAGTACTTAAAAGCAAGGATGAAGAAAAGCAGAGCAGACAAAGGTCCTTGTATATCTCAGAATCCACTTGCATCAAAAAGGCAATCCACTTGGGTTGAGAAAATGGGTCCACTCTATGAACAACAAATATAACAAAAAAATAATAATAATAATTAAAAAAAAAAAAGTTTACAACAAACTTATTCCTCCTCCGGTTTTTTTTTTTTGGGTGTAAATAATATCACTCTGTTTGGGTAGGCTTGAACTCAAGCATCAATTCGGTGATTTGTCATCATAGATAAAATATATATCATTTTTTTTTCTTTTTTTTTTTTCCTGTTTTATGATAATTTAAGGTCCGTTTAGTGAATGAGTTTGAGTTAAAAATTTTAAATTTGAATTAAAAATTTTTGTTGACTTTTCCGAAAAGATAAAAACTTTTTCAGAAAAAGACAAAAACTGATATGAAAAAATACAGTTTAAATTTAAATACCAAACGAGACCTCAATAAAAAGTACAGTTATTTAATATTTATCAACGTGGTCATAATTAAAAATAAATAAATAAATAAAATTTGAGAAGTGCAGATCCAACTTTGTGGGTCCTATTTATACCTAAATTCTATTGATGTGTAGTAATCATCATTAATGTAACAAATTAATAATTTTTATTTCTGCAAACAACCTAGCAAATATCTTATTCACATTTCGACTCCTCGTTATTTTTATAATGAGTAGTATTAGAAACATCAATTCTAATCTAAATTTTTGAATACCAACTCATATGATGGAAAATCGTCATCTTTTCATTGATATGTACAATCAATTAGTGTGACAATACTTTAAACCTTTCACTACAATTCACATATCACATAAATCGATACGTAAAAAATCGAGATTATAATTGATATTCTTAGTATTTGTCTTTCACAAGATCAAGAAGTAACTTTTCACAACGAAATTTTAAATGGCATGGCATGCAATTAATAATCAAATTAACTTGGTTAGGCCATAATAATTAATGGTAATGATGATCAATCTTGGGAGTTTGGACAGCTAGTAATTGTGACGGCAAGAATTAGACTTGGATGTGAAGCTCATATGTGCGTGTATATATAAATATATATTATATGCACATATATATATATATAAATACATACATATATAGTAAGAGATCGAAGGAGGTGGGAAGCACAACATGTGTTGGTGCAGGCAAGGCATTAAATAGAGGTGTTGGGAACAGTTAAGATTGGAGGGCCAATCTGACCACATGTCTTCACCGGTGTGCCATATTTGTGTGGGACATGTCTACTTTCAATTTTGTTGACAAATTCGTGATAAAACTGACCAGTCTTCCACTCAACAAAAACCCCGGACTCACAGTCTTCATTTATTTATTCATTTTACAGAGCTTACGGTCAACTCAAGCCTCTATCCGACCGATATCATATCGAAAATCTACTTTTATTAATACGATAGTCTCATTTTTTTATATAATTAAGTACGGCATAAACAATTGAACCTTTAATTAATAATGCGACGGAAGTTTCCTACTCTATTTATTTAGGGTCTGTTTGGTGAATGAGTTTGAGTTAGAAATTTTAAGTTTTAATAGTAATTTTTGTTGACTTTTAAGAAAAAACAAAAAAAATTTTCAGAAAAAGATAAAAACTGATATGAAAATTTTAGTTTGAAATGATGTTTCAAACACCACCTATTTTTTTTTATTTTTGGAAAATTAAGCTTTTGAAATATCTCATTTAGTTATATACTTGGATAAAGTATTCGCCTCCACACATTATGCACTGAATAGACCAACTACTTCTTGCAAACTTCCTCACTGGTTTTTTTTTTTTTTTTTTGGGTGATGAATCTTAGGAGAATGACAGACAGAATTAGCTAAATTTCCCCTAAAAATAGCTAAATTAAGTTACCTTAAAACATTACTCCTATAAGTTAGAGGACAAACTATAGCTTTTGTAATATCACATGTGAATTTTTTTTTTTATAGCATATCCACAACAAAGAGGCTAATTAAAGTAAAAATATTCATGTACTGGCTATGTTAATATTTCCCATATGTTTTTATTTTATTTTGCTTCAAGCTTTTAGATGATTTTAATAAAGTATTTTCTCTGTAACATTTTTCAAAAACTAAAATCTCACAATATCAAGGGGAAAAAAAAAAAAAAAGATTATGTGGTACGGATATAAAGCTACATGGAGAAAATTACCAGACACACAACTGACAAAAAAAAAATCGTATACTTTTTAAATCAATTTTGTTTTCTTTCCTCTTACATATTTATCCAGTTAGGGGGTGTTTAGTATGTTAGTTTGAGTTGAAATATTTTAGTTGTAATAGTAAATTTTTTTGAATTTTCAGAAAAGACAAAAAACTTTTTGGAAAAAGACAAAAACTTTTTAAGAAAAAGACAAAAAAAAAATTTGAAATGAGATGAAAATGGATGATTTGCCATCCACCCCGTTAGTTTTATTCGTATATTATTACATAATAATTTTTTTTTTAATCTTTGATTTTTCTCTGATAATATTTTCTTTGTAGTTATTTCACGTCAGTTAGTTAAACGCAGACAGAACATGCACAAAAAACAATTTTTGTACCAAAAAATTTAAAACACTCCTTAAATCAAGGGTTTCTGCAGACAATGTCAGTGATTACAGGACGACGCCGTTTTGACCGTATCCAAACAGCGCAGATATTTTTAAACCGTTAGATTCCACTCGATCACTCTAAATGGACGGTCAAGATCTCAAGACAAAAAGATACTACTTTGATCAAACTTGCAGTCCCATCAATAGATGATGCACTGCATTGCATGGTCTAATTCAATCAATAATGGGGATTCTCAGAAAGCAAGTGCTACGGCATAGTACGGTTTGTACCGTGTTTGGTGAACCAGACAAAACTCCATTAAATTAAATTAAAATTTTCTTTTTTTCGCTGGCAAGAGAAAGCATCACAAACATATATGTGTGTGTGTGTATATATATATATATTTTTTTTTATAAATAGGAATATTTTTTTGGTGACATGCAGCCAAACAAAACACGTCTGCTTAGCCAATGGAACATGTGCAACATGGCCAACAATAAATGTCCAAAGCCCCACTTGTGCACCCTCCACCAAGGCCACTTTCACATGCATATGATAATCATAATGGTCCCACTAATTTCCAATATCTTTTATATATATATATATATGTAATTAATTACGTGATTTTGATCTTTTTTTAGTGGAAAAAAAAATATGAAACACGCTTAGTGATTTTAATTTTGTTTATTAAGGCTATTAAAGAAATAAAAGTATATTAAATTATTGCACCGTCCACTAGTTAATCACCGCCATATTATAGACTTGATCAACTAGTTCATTGATTTGTGGGATCTAAATTGAAACCGAATTGAACAAACAAAAGATATTACATATTTTTTAGCTTTATAAATATATATATACGTATATATATGTATATATGCGAGCTACCGTGTCATACACTAACAATCTGATTTTGCTTTGATGTCAATCCTTAATCTGTACTTTTGTATATCCAAAATTTTTTTAGGACATATTTCATCAATATTGTTGTTGAGCTTTTTTTTTTTTTTTTTTTTTTTTTTTGGGTAGTGTCCCTTCGAAGCTGTTAGTTTAGCTGATCTAAATTATGTGAGGAAAAGGGGGTGAAAAAACCCATCATAATGTAGTGGGTTACTTGGTAGTTTGGTTTATCTTACGGCTAATATTTTGTCTAATACATTCGTATAAGATTAAACCTTGGTACATACCAATCAAATTTCTACTTTTAAATTTTAATGTAAATAAAAATGCCAGTGAAAATTAAAAAAACGACATGAAAGAAAAAATGAGATACATTTGGCATGCCGTATTGCATTGTATTGTATTTGTTATACATAATACGATATTTAGTTTTGTGCTACATTACAATATTATACAACACAATACGTTGTTTGTTTGCTACTGTATTACTTTCAAAAGATTAAATTAATGTTATGACCCCAAGACCAGAGTCGGGTTTTATGGTCGAACCCAAACCTGATCCTGACACTGAAACTTGATCCCAATCATCGTCTCAAAACTCGACCACACCCCAAAACCTGACCTGACCCTTAAACCTGACCTCAACCCGCGTCCCAAAACCCGGACTTGACGCTGACCTCAAAACCCGTCCTTAACCTATGTCTCAAAACCCGATCTGTATCCCAAAACTAGACCTCTATCCTACCCCCCGTCCCGAAACTTGACCTTGATCTATGTCTCGAATCCCGACCTCAACTTCTATCCCAAAACTTGATTCGGACCCCCCATCTTGAAACCCGACCCTAACCTCCGTCTCGTAACCCGACTCCAACCCCAACCCGACCCTTTCTCGAAACCCAATCCTGACCATCATGAATCCCAACCTTGACCTCCGTCCCAAAACTTGACCCTGACCATGACCCCCGTCCCGAAACCCGTTCCCAACCCCTGTCCCGTAACACGATCTCGACCTCGAAATAAGACCCCGACATTCGTCTCGAAACCTGATCCCTACCCTGGTCATAAAACCTGACCCCAACCCCTGTCCATAAATTCAACCTTGACCCCATACTGGACCCCAATTCTCGTCTAGAAACCCGACCTGTCCTCCATATTAAAATCCATTATATTTTGTTTTTTGATATAATCATTTAGATTAAATTATACAATACAGCCTAATACAAAGAGTTTTTGTTGTATAAGATATTACAGTTCGTATTGTATTAATTTTTGATTTTGTATTCAACTATACAATACAAAGATGTTGCTAAACATTGTATTATTTTAATAATACAATATGGAGTGCTAATACAGTGTACCAAACATGCCCTAAATGCATTGTGTTTGGTTTATATTATCTCCGCCACTATTAAATGGATTGTGGTTCTTGATACCTTGCAATATATTT
Organism: Ficus microcarpa; assembly: GCA_025413485.1. Lineage (NCBI taxonomy): Eukaryota > Viridiplantae > Streptophyta > Magnoliopsida > Rosales > Moraceae > Ficus > Ficus microcarpa. Next base: position 83,251 of record JAINRI010000586.1, on the reverse strand, counting down.
ATAGACAACAACTTATGAAGAGGATCGTCTATACACCATAATATATAAAAATGAAAAGTATAACATAATTATCATTTTGTTGTATAATGTGAACATATATAGGAGTAATGAATGGGGGACAATTGAAAACACAATTTTAAGGATATTTTAATTGGGATTGAGTTGAGTTTGGACATTGTGTGTTTGGTTTTAAAAAAAAATTATTTAGAGTGAAAAAGGGTAAAATATTGAAATATGTTCGGAAAAAAAAATCAATATAAATCTTATTTCATTTGTTTTGAAATACTATATAATTAAAAAATAATTTTATTTTGATTTGAAATAACTAAGTTATGTACTTTAAAAGTTTAAGTTTTTAAAAGAGATTTTGAGATGTGATGAATAGTAAAAAGTAATTTTAATTTGAAGTAAAAGTCAAAAAAATTTTGAAAATTCTCCTATAAACTCCCCTATAATTATTCAAGATCAGTATTATACCTTTTAACTTTAAGATAACAAATAAATATGTTGCACCTCCCACTTCATGTTTTATGAAAGTCGAGATATCATATTACAATTTTTTATTATATTGATTGCTCCTGGATATCATTTAAATTTAAGAATTTAGTTATATAAAAAATTGTTAGATATAAAAACAAAGAGTTTCACTTTCTCTCTACTTTTAATTCTCAAATTTCTCATATCTAAGTTTCTCTTTGTGTGGGACTTCCATCACTGCCGCTGCGGTTGGTGAAGGGTGATCGGCGGTTCGGTAATTTTAAGTGGGAATGGAGTTGGAAGGATCTAGATGGGAGTTTCTCGATTAGATCTAGCCTGACGAGTTTCCGGCGATTTGGGATTTAGCGATGCCTTAGTGGTCTGATGGTAGGTGCGACGATCTCTTATCTCGAGCCCATTATTTTCCTCTAAGTTGTGGCGTGCAGCGGAGTGATTGTTTTCCAAGAGAGAGATAAATTGAACAAATATGACTGCCCCCTATTGGGATGTACTATTAAACCTAAATTGGGTTATCTGCTAAGAATTACGATAGAACAGTTTATGAATGTTTTCGTGTTGGGCTTGATTTTACCAAAGATGATGAGAACATGAATTCTCAACCATTTATGTGTTGGAGAGACTGTTTCTTATTTTATGACGAAGTAATTTATAAAGCACAAGTTGAAACAGCTGAAATCAAAGGACATTACTTGAATGCTAAAGCAGGTACATGTGAAGAAATTATCAAAAGAGTTGTATTTGCTAGAGAATTGGGAGCTCCTATCATACACATGGAGTGAGAATTTCGCAATTGATTTTCTTTTATATTAATGGTTTTTTCTTGTGTTTTAGTTTTAATTTTGTAGTGAAGGAGATAATTCCCCAACCTTCGGTTTATTTTTATGTGTGTATTCTGCTTAAGTTATTTTTTAGTAGAATATGTCTATTGATTCCGCTAGTGTTATGGCTAGGCGGAGTTTGTTGCAGTCTCTGTGTTGCGAGTGACTGTCTCTCAATCGATTAGAATAATCCATCGATTGTAGATGTCTTTTAAAAAAGTGCTTTATACATAGTCGATTATAGAATTGCTAAGGAATTTGAGAAATTTTTTCGCCACCAAGTCTTGATTTATGTTTTCCTTACTGAGCTTTATCACATTTTACTAATAGAATCGGTTTTAGTCAAAGGCTATGTCTCTTGTACTACAAGGTTGTTTTATCTTCGGTATTAGTGTTTGTATCTCGCTTTATCTTGAATGATAATTTTCATTGAAAAAAATTGTTAAGCACTAAAATATTTATATAATAAGTTGTCATAACAATATTAAAAAGGTAACTATTAAGTTGTAGAATTAAAATAACGGATCTAAAATCAGTTGTATGATGATCTTTCAGGAAGAATCGAAACAACTTTATACTTAAAAAAAAAAAAAAAAACCCATATATGAATTGTATTGAATTTCTGAAAAACAGATTACTATAATAGAGGGATTCTAACTTGAGACATCCGTGGTCGGTGCTTATTGATCAGGCTAAGCTAAAGAACACCAATATGTGTGATTTAATAAATAAATATTCTTTTACAAGTAAGGGAACAAATAATTAACCATTAAGATGTTTCTCATAAATCACAATATAATATTAGCGTTTGTTGCAGATTCATTGCCACATTTTTGGAGCTTCTTTCTCTTACGCTAACATTGACTAAAACGGGTGATTATTTGTTTGGAAAAACAAGAAGCAATTTATTGTCTCTTGATCCTAATTTGATATTAATACCGTGTTACATGCATATCGTCTTTGACAGGGTTACTCGAAGATAAGTACGCATTTTTCCTAATACTCGATAAATTTTCTGATTAGTTACTTAATACTCACTCAACTTTGGTATTTTGAGAGAGAGAGAGAGATTTGAGAGCTACTAATTAATTTGATTACGTAGGCCTCAAATTAATAAAAATAAATAAAAACATATATATATATATTCAAAAACGTGGATGCATCTAATTATACACATGATATTAGAGAGATACAAAATCCTTTAATTTCCGTTGTTTGATTTGGTGATGGAATTTGGTTTAACTTGTATCTTGAAGAAATCGAACTAGCAATATATAATGTTTCTTCCAAAGATGGGAACTCACCAAACTCCTTGTATCAAAATGTATTCTGCTTTGGTTAAAAGAAACCAAAACATTGATTTATGTGCTTACGCATATCCTAATTGACTATATATTTCCCCTCTTTTCAAAGGGGAAAAAGAGTGAGAATAGTTGAAATTCTTCGAACCTTTCAAAAGCATTTTGACAATCATGCACGCAAACAAATAATTTGAAAACTTGTAGGTAAAGTAGTTTGAAAAAATGGTTGTGTAAAAATTTTTTTTTCCGTAATTATTTTTCTCCATCTAGAATTTTTGTTCAATTTTAGCATTTTAAATAATATTCAATCAATTGTATTATTCTACGCCATTATCCTTTAATGGACGTTAAAATACAAAAAATGACATGACATGATATTAGATGAATAGTTTGGACAATGACGTCGAAAATTGAACAGAAAATCAGACTCTTGTTTCTTTAATAATTTAGCATTTTTGTTTTGATAAAATGTACCAAGTTCATGCAATTGGGTTTTGAGTAATTATTAATCGTTGTTTAACTTTAAAGTTTTCTTCCTTTTCTAATCGTTCACTAGAAATGAAAATCTTCTATTGGTTTGTTGTGTTATTGCTTGACTACAAACGTTGAATCTTACTTTACTAAACAGGCTAGCTTTAATTATTTAGTGGAAAAACTATCAATTTGTGTGTGTAATGGCAGATTATGTTGAATATTCGCCCAATAAAATAGTGCTGGAATATTCTAAACCAAAGAAATATTAATATTGTGAGACACATGATATATGTTTTCATTCACATTCACATCATATGATTTGCTACTTAATTTTCATTAATCCAACGAATTTGTTACAAAATCCAGAAAATCTCTATGTTTACTTCTAGAAATATATCAATTCCAATAATAGTCTTTCCATGACTTACAAAAAATATATATTTTATCGTTTTTTTTTTAATAGAGAAAATGATATTCACAGTCTCCGTTAGGAAAATGTTGAATTTTTTTTTTTTGTTTGGGTAAATGTTTGGAAAATGTTGATAACTAGTTCAACAATAAGAACGAAAAGTTCATCCCAAGCTAAGATTCGAATAGACTAGCTAGGCTCATTTTCCATGTCACATGGCGTTAAATATTCGAGAAAAGTTGCTAAGAGACAAGGGGCATCTATAGTGATACTTTTGTTTTGTCTTGTCCTTTTGTTTTCAAAGAAAACGGAGATATATAATATGTATATACATGTATCCTAAATTAAGATTTAACAAACAAAATTTTTATTTATATGACTTCAAATTATAGGAAAACACGGCTTTTATAAAACAATTAATTTCACCGATAAGAATGAGATATCCAAATAAGTCCATTAAAGATCCAACGTGCGCGCACAACATTTTAATAAATCATTTACAATCGATGAAATATCTAATCTATTCAAATCGAGAACTTCAAAATATTAAGACCACACAAAACTCGCAAACAAATAAATCTAGTAGACTTAAAACAAAAATTAACTCTAAAAAAAATGAAAAAAAAAAAACATACTAACAAATCGAGATAAAAACCACTATTGTTATAAATCAAAGCACAAAAGAAATGATAAGACCACTAGAAATAGTAGCAAACCCCAACATACACGCAGCAATGCCAAAACGGCATCCAAATAGCAGCACATGAAACTCATGTATCACCATCTTCGTCATCAAACAATCACACATTGTCACCGTGACATGAATTTTTATATCGTGGTACTATATTATTATTTAAATATGATAAAATTTATTTAATTTCACAGTTCTATAGCTACTAATTTCACCGCTTATAAATAACACTAATGTTTGTGTCTATTTATTTGTTTTTTTTTTTTTTTCCTATCTTAGAGTAATAATGGCAAGCATAATAATGCTGTTTAACATTAGTTTATATGAAATTAGTGATATACATGTTAGGTGTGCATGAGTTGCACAAAATATTTTACCCTTTTAGCTTATAAGAATATACATAAAGAAAATTTCCCAAAAAAACAAAAAAGCAATATTATTCATTGAGAAAGTTGCCAAAAAAATCAAAAAAAATTGCCATTTATTAGACGGCGAAAGACCTCTAGTCGTTGATAGCCAAGCGACCCGCTGGAAGCTAACACTAATTAGGAGTCAAATGAGACGTGAAGACAGGTTTTCTTTTTCTATTATTGTTAAAAAAAAAAAAAAAACTATTCTTTTCACTCTTGATAGCTAATTACAATTTTAGCTTGTGTTTGGAGGTCCAGGCCGATTCTAGAATAACAACTTAATTTTTATCATTTTTTAATAAGTCAATCTTAATTTAACTATTCACAGTTATTATTACAGTTTTGTAACTCAAACTTTAAAGGTCCATAACTTTGCATATGTACAAGTCTAAATATGATTTTTTTTAATTGAATAGAATTTAGAGATGAACGAAATAATTATTATATTGATATATTTTTTTTCTAAACACATTTCAAGTTTTGACACTGTTTAACTCTAACAATTCAAATGTCTTACTTATTCAAATTGTACAACTCAATTCAAACTCAAATTGTACAATCCAAACTCATGCACCAAATGCTTATGCTAAGTTGTTAGATTAATTTTTTGAACTTATACTGGCGAGATTCAAACATTACACCTTATGTTGGAGTTCAGTTTTAAACTATCACTAGACTATACTTTGTAACCACAGTCGTTAGATTAATTTTTAAATGATACGATGAATGAAAAGAATATTATTATTTCACACATTGAAATTCTTGAAGTAGACTTATATCAGATTGTAGAAAATTAATGCACCGATAAAAATTAAAATTCGTGCTAGTAGTGAAAAGAACAGTTGGTACACATTATATGTTCTTTCTATTACAACTATTTAGTGCTATTAGCACTCCCAATTATTGATGCTATTGGTTCTATATGTGATTTTCTATTAAACAACCACAAACCCTGTAAATAGCCATTCTGGTGGTGGCAAAAGGAAAGGGAACAATAAAAGAATGTTACACGTCACATGTGAGCCACTCAGAATCCATCAATAATTGAGCCCTTTTGAGAAAGAAAATTATGGGATTCCAAAAAAAAAAAAAAAAAAAATTAAAAAATTAAAAAATTAAAAAAATAAAATAAAATTAACGGGTTGAAATCAATACACACATATATATATATGTATGAGATATTCCACCAAAAACTTATATACATATAGCCAAGGTACATATTGATTTTTTTTAAAATTTTTTATTTTTTAAGAGTAGGTATAATAGAGATTTTTTATTATTTTATTTTTTTGTGGTCAATAGGTACAAATGAGATTGAGTCTTTAGACAAACTACCTTATCATATATAGACATGTATATACATTATATGAAGTCATATGGATTTTTAGGTCCTTATCTTATTATGGAAGTTCCCTTTTATTTTGATATTTATTGCACTGTCATGGCTCCCATGAGTTGAATGCAAAATGATATAATAAACAACTTCTCTTGAAAAGCTTTTAAATAATTATGTAATTTTTAGAAGTAATAATTAATAATGTAATTTTCCAGCGACATAATACATTAAATATCTAAAAGAGCAAACCAATATAGTATAAAGATATTTCATCTTAGGCTAATATTCAACTAAATACGTCATGTTTCAAGCAAAATAATAAAAAAGGGACAAAACAGGTCATTGTGTAATTGGTCTTTTCGATAAGCCGAAGAATTTTGACGTGATTCCTTTTGATTTAATTATGCTACTTGGGTTTTTCCATACGTAAGAGTCAGAAATTCAATATATTGATTTTGACAAATAATGACTCAAGAATAGTTACATTCGATTGTCAGATTAAAAAAAACTTTGTAATTAACCTAAGTAATATAAACGTATTAAATATAGCCTATCAAATAGTACTATTAGGGAAATTAAGTTGATTTAATTACCTGACTTCTTTATTTTACACATGGTATGGAATTTTTTGAGAATTTGGCGATAAGTTATAAAACATGCCGCTCGAAAAAATTTTTAGTCACAAAATTATAGCATATTAAAAAAAAATTTAGAACATCACCGGTATTAAACATTATTATTAAAAATAATAAATCTCATATACGAATATTATGTCGCGAAGATTTTTTTTATTATTCAATAAAATTTTTATAAAAATTAGACGGATAAAATATATGTCAATATTCATAACTGATAAGATATTTTTCATAGGTTATAAATGCAAAAATAAGAATCAACGAAAAAACAATTAATGCAAAACCAAATAAAAAAGATCGGCGATGCCTTGGGAGGACTGGATCTGGGAAACCAGAGTCGTCACTGACTTTGATGACTCTCCTATGCCCCAAGTTGAATCAAAAGTAAAGTCGGTCTTTTTAATAGCCACACACAACTAAAAAAAAAAAAAGGCCTTTTTTTTTTTTTTTTTTTGTCTTTTTCTTTTTTCTTGCTTGAAAGAAGGTAAGCATAAAAATAACAATATTCTTCCTCCTTTCAACAATAATATCGCGGATAAATCGGACACGAAAGATGCATTCACAACATCCCTACATATTATTTTAGGAAAAAAAATCCCATTATTATTATTATTAGGAAAGTTAATATTAAAATTAGTAAAAGTTATTGTTTTGTATGTAATTAACCTTATTAAGAATTTCATTTATTTGTAATTATTGTAATTTAAAATAAGTCTTGATTTTAGTGTAATTGTAAGTATTAAGTAACTTACCCGATTCTATATATTGTAACTATATTTATGGTACTCCTTATTAATGAACTATTTGTTTTAGTTTGTGAAAGCATGATCACATTAAATATTCTTGTGTTCTTCTTATTCTCTCTTTTCGTTTATGTTATTATATTAATTTCTATATATACATGATGAGGGTAGGAATCAAAATTGAGTTATGAATATGAAGAGCTTTAAGTGAATTTCTATCGATCATTGTACAATTATTATTGATGAAGTGAGAATATGTATCTGTTTAAAAATATTTTAATTTAATTATAATGTGATTAAATTTTATAGATTAATTTTTTTTCCCGGATCATTTAAAAAAAATTGAGGTCTAGAAACAAGTTTTACTTTAGAAGAATGCCATTTAAGTAGGAATATGACATTTTCCTAAAACAAGCAATAGGTTTTCAAATTTCTGACGCTATTCGGGGCACAAAATCAACAAAATATAATTGAATAATGATAATTTTGAAGCCTCACGAAATCTTCAAAGTTGAATCTATTCTCTCGATGGCAGTCAATGAGTAGAGTATTTTACAAAATGTTGGAAACTATGTTAGGTAGCAATGTTTCTCTACAAGCAATGTGTAATATCATATTCAAAAAAGGAAAAAAAAAAAAAAACAAAAGAGAAATGTTGGGGACACTGAATAAAAAAATAACTAAAACTAAAATGCAATATCTTTCTTTTATATATATATATATATATATATTATAATCCTCGATTTAATCACGAAATCTAGAAGAATGCCTCTCAAATAAAGAAGTATATAAGATAAGTAAAACATAATAATAATTTTAGAAAAACATAAATATGAAAGACATATTGTTAGTAGAAACCACATTTTCTTATACGGGGTGTCAATTGATACCTTTTTTTTTTTTTTTTCTCACCCCTCTACTTAAATCACCCACTAACAAGATTTTAAATTAATTTTAATTATTTCTTGTTACACCTCTTTTTTAGTCCCAAAAAACCCCTACAATCAAATTATAATATTTATCCTTTTTTCACTCACCAAACCACACCCACTAAACCAATGTAAATTTTTTTTTTCGCCTCCTACATTTTCTCACTTACCAATCAAATCTCATGTATTTCTTTCTTTCTTTCTTTCTTTTTTTTTTTCTCCCAAATATCCCATGTTTTTTTAACCATCATCTTTTGTTCTTAGATTTAGTTTTAGCTTTTATTTTTTCTTTAACGTTGCTGCCATATCTAATAATTAATAGAGATAAGATGATATATTATTTTCTTGTTATGATTGATGCACTATTTGTCTATCCATGTTTCTACATCAAAATTCATCTCAAATTGAAAAAAAAAAAAAAAAAAAAACAAATACAAAGAAGCAACCAATGCAAAGAGTAGCCTTAGTTTTAAGTAAAACAAATATCAAGAGTAGTGAATGATGATAAATAAAAAAACATGTAGTATTCTACAAAGAGAAAGGTCAAAACATGATAAACAAACTCAAAGATTAGAAAAAGTTCGTCAAAAAATAGTAAACAAACTAAAAAAAAAAAAAAATCATACATAAATACGATTAAATATTATTAAGAAAAAAACACTGTATTTTTTTATATCAATATTCATATCGGCATTCATATCGTACTCCTTTGAAGCGGCAAGGACATAAGCTCAAAACGAGAACGACCTACAGCAGCATGACGACAAAAAATATCGGAACAAGACCACAAATATAAAGCAACTGTGAAATTTATCAAAAAAGAAAAGGTCCGACTATGGCTATATATAGGATTAACAACATGAAAAATCAAAATATATTAAACGAATTCATAAAATAAGAAAAAGTTAATGCGAAAAATTGTTAACGAACCCAAAAAAAAAAAAAAAAAACAAAAAACAAAAAAGAATCCACTCCAGAATAGAAACAATATCAATTCATATGCATAAATTGTGAAGGGAAAAAAAACATTTCATGTCCGTATTATATTCTTCTGAACGATTAGGGCACGTGAGTTTTTATTTTTAAGGTAAAAACTAGGGTAAGTAGCGTATTTTTTTAGGATGGGTGTAATGAGTAGTTTTTGTAAACATTATTGTACTTATAAGTAATTTTATCAATGGAAAAAATTATAATAAAATAATTTGTAAAAAAAGTGGATGGGAAGAGTAAAACAGGGGTGCTAATAGACTCCCTTCTTATAATATCATTGTTTTGGATGTTAATATACAAAAAAACATATGGTTTTTTTTACATATTTTGGTTTATCATATATTATATTACATTTTTAATTATTATTACATTTTACTCATTTCATATCACGATAAAAGCACCTTTTATATCTCTCTTAAAAAAAAAAAAATTTATAGTGGAATTTTACATATAGTTTTACTTGTGACCTCTTTCCTTAAATAAAACCCGGGTTTGGTGACATTCAAAATTCGTTCGTCCTAATTTTAATAAGAAAATATGTTTTAACAAAAAAAAAAAAAGGGTGAAATTTTTTGTTTAGCTTCTTAGCTACCCTTAAATCACACCCTTGTGGTTTAAGTTCAAAAGAACCACATTTCTCAAGAGTAGGTGACTTTTTTGGTGCCCAAACACACTAAAAATATAGGCACAGCGGATAAGGTAGCAAGCGTTTAGGTCAGATATTTTTGACACTGTAAACCTAATCAGGAGACTACAAAAAAAAAAAAAAAAAAAACCCGAAAAAAATCCGAGGTATAATAAATCTAACATTAATTCATTAATTATTAGAAAGTGCCATAAATTGGGGCTTTTATATGGGAAACTGCAAACTCAAAGGGCGTAAATGCAAATTAAAATTTGTACACGATCTTCATTGCCTTAAATATTGCGATCATAATTAAGCAAATAGATAATTGAAAATTTTTAGATAAAAAGCTTGTTAATTTCAACGCTTCCCCAAACGATTTTAAAAAAATAAAATAAAATAAAACGGGCAACCCTTATTAGCAAGCAAGCGCATACAGCCCTTTCATTACTTGAACAATTTAAATTAAATAAATAAAAAAATAAAAAAAAATAAATAAATATATATATATATATATATAGAGTTTTTAGAAAAGACAAATATAAAAAAGGGGGCCAAAACTGGACCATAAAAAAATGTACAAAAAGGAAAAGGAAAAAAAAAAAAAACGTATAGCAAAGTGTGTGCATGTGCTGTTGATGATTTATTTGGTCGTGATTGGTTTCTTTTCTCAATAAAATAATTTTTTAGCAAAAAGAAAAAAAGAAAAAGGAATAAATGGAAAAGTAAAAAAGTAAATAGGAAAACGACAGAATTGATTTTTTTTTAAATTTAAAAAAAAAAGGAAATTTTCCCGAGAGACAAAAAGTAGGCAGTATTTTACATTTTTAAAAAGCAGAGAGTGACGAAAAAGAGAGAAATAAGGAGATACGACTCTGAAGAGACTCTTTTTGATAATTTGACTAAATTATTATTTTTATAATAATTTAGTAAAAAATAAAAAATAAAAAAAATTAAAATGAAAAAAATGGTTGTGACTGTTACTACTGGAATGCCTCTAAAATGCTCTCACAGCGGTTGTTCATCATCTTTTCTTTTGGCTCCTGAGGATTTGGTGCCTCTTGGTTGTTATCATTTTGGTCCCTCAAAAACCAAAAACTTGTTATAAAAATCGAATTTTGAAAACAGGGTTTTGCTTGATTTGCCTTTGCGTATAGGTTCCAAAGCTTCATTCTTGGTGGTTGGTTGATGGGCTCTTCTGATCTTTGAGTATTTTTCTTCTTCTCTAGAGAGAGAAAGTTAAAGCAGAGAGAGAGAGAGAGAGAGAGAGAGAGAGAGAGAGAGAGAGATGGCTGAGAAACCTGAAGCACTGGATGCTGTTCTCAAAGAAACTGTGGATTTGGTAAATAGATCTGAAGAAAAATTGAACGTTTTCTTCATTTTACATGGTTTTGCTATTTCTGTGTTGTTGATTTTTTTTTTTTTTAATTTTTTTAAAAAATTTTTGGGTTTAACTTTGTGAATGCAGGAAAATATACCCATTGAGGAGGTCTTTGAGAATCTGAGATGTAGCAAAGATGGTCTAACCACTGAGGCTGCCGAGCAAAGGCTGACCATTTTTGGCCACAACAAGCTTGAAGAGAAAAAGGTTAAACCTTTCTCTCTCTCTCTCTCTCTTGTTTTGTGCTCTTTTTTCCTGAAGATATCGTGTTCTGGGTGTGTTTCAGGAGAGCAAATTCTTGAAGTTTTTGGGGTTTATGTGGAACCCCCTCTCATGGGTTATGGAAGCTGCTGCTATTATGGCAATTGCTCTTGCAAATGGAGGAGTAAATACTCAAAACACCCAGTTTGCTCCTCTTTTTTTTATTTTTATTTTTATTTTTTTTTTCTGGTGTCTAAAATATAGAAGTTTATTAGTTATTACCACTTTGTTTGTCTTGAATTTTACTGAGTTTTGTCAAAAAAAAAAAAAAAAAACCCTTCACTGCAGGGTAAGCCTCCGGATTGGCAAGACTTCGTGGGTATTATTACCCTTCTTTTCATCAACTCCACCATTAGTTTCATTGAGGAAAACAATGCTGGTAACGCTGCCGCAGCTCTCATGGCTCGCCTTGCTCCTAAGGCCAAGGTACCCGTTTTCGGATTCTTTGTTTTTGTCAATCCTAAAATTTACCTTTTGCCTTAAGTTTTAGCCTTGAGATGTTGCAATATACATAAATCCTTTATCATATCCGATGAACCTTTTCCGTGATAAAAAGGTTCTTCGCGATGGAAGGTGGAGTGAGCAAGATGCTGCTGTTCTAGTACCTGGAGACATAATTAGTATTAAGCTCGGAGATATTATTCCGGCCGATGCTCGTCTTCTCGAGGGTGATCCTTTGAAAATCGACCAGGTTGGTCTGCCACTTATCTAGCTGTCGTTAACTAATGGGGCTTCAGTTTTATATCTTGGTTACTGACAAGTCTTTCTTTGGGTTTTGCAGTCTGCACTTACAGGAGAGTCCCTTCCCGTGACAAAGGGCCCAGGAGACGGTGTTTACTCTGGTTCTACTTGCAAACAAGGAGAGATTGAAGCTGTGGTTATTGCCACCGGTGTTCACACCTTCTTTGGGAAGGCTGCTCACCTTGTTGACACGACTAATCAAGTTGGTCACTTTCAGAAGGCAAGGAATTGATAGCACAATATCTTTGGAGTTTGGTCTGGACTAGTGAACGAATTTAGAAAGTAGTGACTGATTTTTTCCCTTGTCTTTAGGTCTTGACTTCGATCGGAAATTTCTGCATATGTTCAATCGCTGTGGGGATGATAATAGAGATAATTGTCATGTATCCAATTCAGGATCGTAAGTACCGTCCTGGAATTGATAACCTTCTTGTGCTTCTCATTGGTGGAATTCCGATTGCCATGCCTACCGTACTTTCAGTAACAATGGCTATTGGGTCCCATAGGTTGTCTCAGCAGGTTGGTCAGTTTCCTTGTGGATGTTGCTATGGAGGGTTCTTTTGAGTATTTGAGTATTTTATGGGATATTTAACATTATTTTCTAACTCTCAACGTAGGGAGCTATCACAAAGAGGATGACGGCCATTGAAGAGATGGCAGGCATGGACGTGCTTTGCAGTGACAAGACTGGAACCTTGACATTGAACAAGCTAACAGTTGACAAAAACCTCGTTGAGGTTGGCTAACATATGTTTGCTGCTTACTGTTTTTGAGATATTTTTCTAATAGAAGATAATTTTATTATTTCAAATGCATTTCTGGCTTTATCTTTATAGGTTTTCACGAAAGGAGTCGATGCAGATACTGTTGTTCTCATGGCAGCTCGAGCATCCAGAACAGAAAATCAAGATGCTATAGATACTGCTATAGTTGGAATGCTGGCTGATCCAAGGGAGGTAAATACTTGATATGACATTAATAAAGTTATGCAGTTATTCATACTCATGGCTAATTTGTTTAACTAGTATTGTTCCTTGCAAATATATTTTGCACATGAATTCAATTCATTCTAATTGATTGCTCCCCTGTATATGTTTCCAAAAGGCACGTGCTGGTATTCAAGAAGTTCACTTCCTTCCTTTCAATCCGACTGACAAGCGAACAGCATTGACTTATCTTGACCGTGATGGTAAAATGCACAGAGTCAGCAAAGGTGCACCTGAACAGGTACTATTACCTTCCAATTTATTTCTACTCTTATTGTTTCTATCTCGTGTCCTAAGTTCTTTCTGCGTTTGCTGTCCGACTAGATTCTAAATCTTGCACACAACAAGTCAGAAATTGAGCGTAGAGTACATGCTGTGATTGATAAGTTTGCAGAGAGAGGTTTACGATCTCTTGCTGTTGCCTACCAGGTAACTGGGCTTCCCTTTGTTCTTTTGTAGTAAATATGCGTAGTTATATTAGTTTGATGATATTCTTATAATTGTGTGGTTATGTTCATTTCACGCAGGAAGTTCCAGAAGGAAGGAAGGAAAGTCCTGGTGGTCCATGGCAATTCACTGGCCTCATGCCACTCTTTGACCCGCCTAGGCATGACAGTGCAGAAACAATTAGGAGAGCTCTAAATCTCGGAGTTAATGTGAAAATGATTACAGGTACGTTTTAATGCTGCTCGTGGAGCGGTAACATTTATCTTTGGAAACACTCTTACGAGACTTTGACACAATGGAAATTTCTGTTCTTTGGAAGAAGTTGGATGGTCCGTTCCTTAGCCTAGTCCATATCTACAGCTGACGCAACTCCGTACCGACGCCTTACTACTAAAAAATTAATTAACGGCTAAGCGATTTCATAACCTGAGCTTTCCTTAACCAGCTGACCTTACTTCGTCATTTTAGCCTCCTTGTCGACCAGTGTCTCCATATGACTCCTATAATAAGGTGCTGATTGTTGTGGTTGGCTTCAATAGGTGATCAACTAGCCATAGGAAAGGAAACTGGACGTCGGTTGGGAATGGGAACCAACATGTATCCTTCATCTGCTTTACTGGGACAGGACAAGGATGAGTCTATTATGGCTCTACCAGTTGACGATCTGATTGAGAAGGCTGATGGCTTTGCTGGTGTTTTCCCTGGTATGTTTCTTCATTATCTGTTTCATCTTATGTATGCTGGACTGTGATGTTCAAAAGATCTTATTCTTATGTTCTTGAATGTAATGACTCACTTGGCGTTTTATTGGTCCAGAACACAAATACGAGATTGTGAAGCGTTTGCAAGCTAGGAAACATATATGCGGAATGACTGGTGATGGAGTTAATGATGCTCCTGCCCTAAAGAAAGCTGACATTGGAATAGCTGTTGCTGATGCTACTGATGCAGCTCGCAGTGCTTCTGATATTGTCCTTACCGAGCCTGGCCTTAGCGTTATCATTAGTGCTGTTTTGACGAGCCGGGCAATCTTCCAGAGGATGAAGAATTACACAGTAAGCTTTTGGTTCCTAGTCCTACTTATGTTGTCCTATGATTAACTATTTCATGATTAGCCCTTATTTATTTATTTATTTTTATGTACATTCACTTGTCATTTACCACTTTCTTTGTTTTTTTTTTTTGCCTTTTTCTGTTTTGCAGATCTACGCTGTTTCTATTACAATACGTATTGTGGTAAGTTGGTGGCTCTTTCTTTTGTAATATGGTTGGCATCTTGTGAGCACAATTTTTGCATCTCTTTCTCCTCTATTTTTTTTTTTTTTTTGACAAGGAATAATCCATTAGAATTACATTTCCACTCGGATGATCTGTTTCTTCTTACCCTGATATTCTTGTTTATGGTGGCAGCTTGGTTTCATGTTGCTGGCTTTGATATGGAAGTTTGACTTTCCACCTTTTATGGTTCTAATTATTGCCATTCTCAATGATGGTTAGTTGTTTCCATTAACCACTAGAATCCCTCTCTTTCATTCTGTTTTTACTTTGTACATAGAATGTATACAAAAATAGCTAGAAACAGAAGCATCTTGATTTCATTTGTGTTATTTTCGGTTGATTTTTTGTACCGCTAAATGCCTTTCCTGTTTTTGTTAATTGATTAAGTAAAATCACTTTAGGCCTGCTACTATTTCACGAACTCTTTCAGCAAATGAGTCAAACAAGTGTCATTTCAGGTACCATCATGACGATATCAAAGGATCGGGTGAAACCATCTCCGCTGCCAGATAGCTGGAAGCTGGCTGAGATTTTCACAACCGGGGTCGTGCTTGGTAGTTACATGGCAATGATGACTGTCATATTCTTTTGGGCAGCATACAAAACTGATTTCTTCCCAGTAAGATTACTTATTCATCTTTGATAGTTCTCCTTTTTGGAAGTTGGATAATTCACTATTTACTAAAAACCACAACGGTTTCACTATATTTATGTTTTTCTTTTGTGGGATATTTTAGTTTGGTATGTAATACTCATAAAAGCGTGTGAAATTCATGTGCTGGTGATTTTGTTTTCTATTCTTTAGCTTATTTCTTGCCTTATAATTTTTCAGCGCACATTTGGGGTATCAACTCTTCAGAAGGAGGCGCATCACGACTTTCGGAAGCTTGCCTCAGCAATATATCTGCAAGTGAGCACTATTAGTCAGGCCCTTATATTCGTTACCCGATCACGAAGCTGGTCGTATGTTGAGCGTCCTGGGTTGTTGCTAGTACTGGCTTTTGTGATTGCTCAGCTGGTGAGTGGACTTTTCCAATCTTCTCATGCTGTTTGCTTACTTGAGTTGGTTTGAGTCAAAGATGATTTTTGACCTTTCATGTGAACAGATTGCCACTTTAATCGCGGTTTACGCAAATTGGAGCTTTGCTGCAATTGAAGGGATTGGATGGGGTTGGGCTGGTGTGGTCTGGCTATACAACATCATCTTTTACATCCCACTTGATTTGATCAAGTTCTTCATTCGCTACGTGTTGAGTGGACGAGCTTGGGATCTTGTTATTGAGCAAAGGGTATGAATTGCATCGACTTAATGATGAACTATTTCATCCAACACGGTTATTTTCTTTAGCCATTTTGTGACGTGTTTCTCTTGTTTTATAGATTGCCTTCACAAGGCAAAAGGACTTCGGAAAGGAACAGCGTGAGCTCCAATGGGCACATGCGCAAAGAACATTGCATGGTTTGCAACCACCCGATACCAAGATGTTTACTGAAAGAACACATTTTAACGAACTTAATCAGATGGCCGAAGAAGCAAAAAGGAGAGCTGAAATCGCGAGGTGAGCAACAGCTCCACGATTAAACAACTGAAAATGGTCACCCTGATCTTGCGTATGAAGGATTTTAGTTGATTGTTTAAATGTTCTAGTTCTCCATTTCTTATTCATTTACTTTCCATTGCTTCTTTTGCAGGTTAAGAGAACTCCATACACTAAAGGGTCATGTAGAATCGGTTGTGAGGTTAAAGAACCTCGATATCGACACAATTCAGCAAGCATATACTGTGTGAGGGAGATCTTTTTCTTGGCCTCACACCAGACCTTCTAGCTCCAAGAGTAAAGATGTGTAATCAGTATAAACAGCTGGTTAAATTTTATGCTGCTTCTCTGTTTTCTGTTATGAGCACAACTTCAAAGAGTACTGGGAATTAACTTCTTAATCTAAAATCGTTCCATAATTTTACTTTTTCCCTCTTGGGGACCTTTTGCATAATCCTTTTGAATGCCTATGTTAGGGAAGTGCTTATAAGTTTCTCTCTTTGGAAGTGTAGTTGCGATTGTCTAAATTTCTTTTTCATTAATAACAAAGGACTCGAGTATAGTTTGAGACTTTGCACTCGAATACAATCACTTTTTCTGTACTCATTTATATACATATATAGTCCATGATTTGTGCTCCACTCTATATAATATGAAATGATTATATATGGAATATTGTCAGAGGCCCCAATTTTAATTTGAACTTTGAAATATCGACTTACATGACATATGAGTTGTTATTCTTTTATTAATAACCCAAAGTCATATGAGTTGACAATTAAAAGTTAGGATTAGAGTCGGTATCCATAGCATTTCTTCTATGTATGACCTTAGCTTTTACGAACTTGGTCATTGGAACCTTATTATCAGAAACCCTAATCATACACATTCTATAGCCTATAACTGCGGGTTTCTCTGAACTGATTTGAACTTCAATGGTATTTTCTCTTGAACTTTTGTACCTCTACCACTTTGCACACACTAGAAAGTGGACCAAATCCAGAGCCTGTAAAGCAGCAATCATTTAATAGAAGTAATCCAGTCTGCCCTTGTTAAGATTTTCGGGCAACCAATTCCCACTTGCAGACTCGTTGGTAGTCCTGTGAACTGTAGTTATCAAGAAAGTACTCAAATAGCTTGAGCCTGCCAAGGGGCACAAGTACAAAGACCCAGCGATGCTTCTCATGTTCTTGGGAAACTGCTCGTAGAAGTACTCGACTTGGCCAGTCATGGTAAATGCCTTGGAGACTCCAATTATAACGAGCTGAGGGATCAACCATGAGGCTGACATTGATGTGGCACCTCTTCTTGGACTGATTCCAATGGTTGGCTTAGTCAAAGTGATCGCTCTTCGTTGTTTTTCAACTAATGCAGAAACAAGCGAGGTGAGGGTAGAGAAAACGATGCCTGTGCCTTTTCTAAAGGACGGTTAAACCGGCTTCTTTTCTACTAAGCCTTTGGAGTAAAGGTACAAGGATTCTATAATGGATGGGAATCCATATTGGCAGGCTCAACATGGTGAAGACCGTGTAAGATGCTGCAGGGATCTCCAAATTGGTACTTCCGAGGCGTTGGTTGGATTGAAGGGCTTGGAAGACACATAGGTTTGTTGCGGGAATATGGCAACTTGGTAAACAACAGCTGCCAACCAAATTGGCATAATTCTCAGCAGGCATTTCACTTCTTCCACATGCTGTACACTACCAAGTCTCCAAGGATCAGATGGTGAGCCATCTGAGTTTATTTGGTCTTGTGGAGTCATAATTGCTGCTTTGTTGAGAAATCTGGGGATAATAGTAAACACTAGTTAATGAAAAGTTTGGACTTGAAAAGGGTTTGGGGAGATTACTTTGCCCAACTCCAATGCAAATGGAATGTTAATGAAAATGGCAAAGTTCATATGTCACTTCATTTAGTACTTCAATGCATCATTCTATTTCAAATACTATCTACTTTGAAACTTATAACAAAATGATTTAAAAATGACGTTGTGGTAATAATTAAGTCAGTCAGAACCAAATACAAAAAATTTGGTACCAAAATTTAGAGTTTGCCAATTTAAGCATGAAAAACTGAACTTTATTATTGCCATCCCCTTGATTATTTCACCACTAAAAAATTGACACTATCATAACTTGACAAAGGAGTTAACGGTGTTAAAAGAGATTAACGGAGGATAATATTCCTCCACTTCCATATTTTTGTTTAAAAATAAAAAATAAAAAAAGATACCCACTGATTTTAAACATCAATTATTTAATTGTGCTGTATCTGTTGGTTTCCTTGCTCATCATTGAGTTGAAATCCTGCCAAAGAAGTATATTAATGTTTTTCATCATTTGCATTACCCCTCTCTCTCTCTCTCTCTCTCTCTCTGTGATTGATTGAATAGAAATAAATACATAAATTGCACGCCTAAGTTGGGATAGATAACTGTTGAGGAATGGTCTTAAATCTAATACCGGTAATGCGAACTTTAATTACTATAAATATGAATTTCAATTATTAAAAATATAAATTCATACAAAAAAAAAAAAAAAAAGGGGAATTCACGTTCATTTTAGCTACATTTCCTTTTGCACGAATTTAAATTTCTAATAATTGAAGTTTACATAGATAATAAGTGTAATTCACATTGTCAGATACCATCAGATATAGGATTTAAGACTTAGCGGGTGTGTGTAGAGAGAGAGAGGGTAAGAGAACACAAATATTTTCTAATAAGAGACGGAATGCATCAGTTCACAAATACTTTCTTATATATAATTTATTGGCCCAGAACACAAACACGAGATTGTGAAGAGTTTGCAAGCTAGGAAACATGAACGTGGAATGACCGGCGATGGAGTTAACGATGCTCTTGCCCTGAAAAAAGCCGACATTAGAATAGTTGTTGCGGATGCTACTGATGCAGCTCGCAGTGCTTCCGATATTGTCCTTACCGAGCCTGGCCTTTGTGTTATCATTAGTGCTGTTTTGACTAGCCGGGCAATCTTCCAGAGGATGAAAAATTACACAGTAAGCTTTTTGGTTCCTTCTAATGTTGCCCTGGGAGTAACCATTTCGTGATTAGTCCTTATTTTCGGTATCTTTACCCGTCATTCACTGTTTTTTTTTTGTTTTTTTTTTTTGTTTTTGTTTTTTTTGGGTTTGCAGATCTAAGCTGTTTCTATTACAATCCGTATTGTGGTAATAAGTTGGTGGTTCTTTCTTTTGTAACATGGTTGGCATCTTTTGAGAACAATTTTTGTTTTATCTCTCTCTCTCTTAATTTTTTTAATTTTTTGTGACAAGGAAGATTTACATTTAGGCTCAGATGATCTGTTTCGTCTTACCCTGATATTCTTGTTTCATAGTAGTGGCAGCTTGGTTTCATGTTGCTGGCTTTGATATGGAAGTTTGACTTTCCACCTTCTATGGTTCTAATTATTGCCATTCTCAATTATGGTTAATTGTTCCCATTAACCACTAGAATAGAATCTCTCTCTTTCATTCTGTTTTTACTTTGTAGGTAGAATGTATACAGAATAGCTTGAAACGAAAGCACCTTGCTTCCATTTGTCTGTTATTTTCGGCTGATTTTTGATCAAGTAAAATCACTTCAGGCTGGCTACTATTTCATGAACCCTTTTCGCAAATGAGTCAAGCTATTGTCATTTCAGGTACCATCATGACGATATCAAAGGATCGGGTAAGACCATCTCCGCTGCCAGATAGCTGGAAGCGGGCCGAGATTTTCACAACCGGCATCGTGCTCTGGTAGTGACGACCTTCATATTCTTTTGGGCAGCATACAAAACTGATTTCTTCCCCGCAAGATAACTTTTTCATCTTATGAGACTTGTCTTTATTGGAAGTTGGATAGTTCACTAGGGTCTAAATTTACTAATTAGCATAAATAGCCGATTAAATTTTTATGCTTCTCAGTCTTCTGTTATGAGAAAGAGTACTGCATATTAGCTTCTAAATCTAAAATCGTTCCATAATTTTCATCTTTTCCCTTTTTGGGACCTTTTGCATCATCCTTTTGAATGCCCATGTTAGCTAGGGAAGTGCTTACAAGTTTCTCTCCTTTGTAGTTGCAATTGTCTAAATTTGTTGCTCATTAATAACAAAGTACTCGAGTATAGCCTGAGACTTTGCACTCAAATATGATCTCTTGTATATCCTCATATGTGTGTGTGTATATATGTATTCAATGATCTGTGCTCCATTGAATATAATATTATATGAAAATATATGAAATAATGCTGGAGGTACCAATTTTAATTCGAATTTTAAAGTATCGATTTACATAACAAGTGGGTTATCATTCTTTTACTGATAGCTCACCATCACGGAGTTCACAATTAAAACTTAAGAATAGAGTCGGTGTACATGGCATTACATTTATGTATGATCTTAGCTTTTAGGAACTTGGTCATTTAGAACCTTATTATCAGAACCCTAAAAGTACACATTCTATGGCCTACATATAGTCTTTCAAACTGCAGGTTTCTCAGAACTAATTTGAACTTCAATGACATTGTCTCTTGAACCTTTGTACCTGTACCACTTTGCACACACTAGAAAGTAGACCAAATTTAGAGCCTGTAAAGCAGCAACCAGGTAATAGAAGTAATCCAGTCTGCCCTTGTTAAGATCTTCAGGAAGCCAATTCCCACTTGCAGACTCCTTGGTAGTCCTGTGAACAGTAGTTATCAAGAAAGTACTCAAATAGCTTGAGCCTGCCAAGCCACAGAAGTACAAAGAGCCGGCGATGCTTCTCATGTTCTCGGGAAACTGCTTGTAGTAGAACTCGATATAACCAATCATGGTAAACGCCTCAGCGACTCCGGTTAAGAGAAGCTGAGGGATCAACCATGAGGCTGACATGGATGAGATGGCACCTCTTCTTGGACTGATTCCAATGGTTGGCTTAGTAAGAGCGATCGTTCTTCGTCGTTCTTCAACCAACGCGGATAGTAGCGTGGTGAAGATGGAGAAAACTTTGCCAATGCCCACTCTTTGAAGGACAGTTATGCCGCCTTCTTTTCTGGTAAGCCTTTGGAGTGAAGGGACAATGATTCTGTCATAGATGGGTATCCATACAGTCAGGCACAGCATGGTGAAGACCGAGTAAGATGCTGCAGGGATCTCGAAATTGTTACTTCCGAGGTGTCGGTCCGATTGAAGGGCTTGGAAGACAGCATAGGTTTGTTGTGGGACTACGGCGACATGGTAAACAACACCTGCTAACCATATTGGCATAACTCTCGGCAGGCATTTCGCTTCTTCCACTTGCTGTACACTGCAAAGTCTCCAAGGATCAGATGGTGAGCCATCTGAGTTTATTTGGTCTTGTGGAGTCATAATTGCTGCTTTGTTGAGAAATCTGGTGATAACAATAAACACTAGTTAATGAAAATTTTGGACTCAAGAAGGGTTTGGGGAGATTACTTAGGTATAAGTAGGGATGGCAATGGATGGGAGTAGTGTTGGTGAATGCTTCCCCATTCCCGTTTCCGCCCTTCAAAACGAATCTCGTCCCCGCTTTGAACTCCGCTTAAAGAGAGGCGGGGATGGAGGAATCTCTTTTGAAGGTGTTTCTCCCACATTTTCCCAAATGCCTACGACAATATTCCTCATCAAAAAATATTTCAATAAGTTAGAATCAAAAAGTTCAAATTTTGAGTCTAATGATCTCACAAAAGAAATCAAATTCCAACAAAACATGTGTAAATAATGATATTAAGTATTGGGTTAATACTAAAATGCAAGTTCAAATCATAAATATGTATAACTTTTTTTCTTAAGTATGTTTATTGGGGTAGGGGCAACACAAAGAGTGTTCCTTCCGTCCCCATCCTAACCTCAATTTGGAGATAAGATTTTGTCCTCATTCCCACCCCAGACCCCATTAAGATTCCCTGTCTTATCCCTTGGGAAATATGTCACTCCTAGATATTAGGCATGCAAAAGGCTGAAAACGGCATATTTCACATGTTCTTCATTTTGTACTCCATTGCATAAATGCTATTTTAAGTGCTAGATTTGTTTTTTTGTATTAAATATGATGTTCGAAACTTGTAATAAAATGATTTGAAACTAGCAATACTGCAGTAACTAAATGAAAAGTCAATACTCTGTTAGTTGGAAGTTGGAACTAAATGCCAAGAATTTGGCACCAAGTATAGCATAAGCTAAATTAAGCATAAAAAACCGTTCTATATTGGATACTTTAAATAAATGCCACAAAATCATGCTTTGGACTGATTTTTGCCATGTAGGAAAAAAACTCTAGTAAGAAATATCATAAATGACATCAAAAATATTTATTTATCTATTTATTTTAAAATACCAATTACAATTACTAGTTAGTAGTCACGATGTAACCACCTAGGTTATCAGTTGGTTACCAATAGATTATTGGCCACTAGTGAGTTTTTGATCAGTAACGACCACTTGGTTAATGACTGGTAACCAACTCCGCCGGCGGGTAATCAATTGGTTACCAATTAGTAACCATCATCACCAGTGGATAACTGATTTGCAAAGGACCGCTCCTTCTACTCCTCCAATCCAGAGACTCGTTTCGACTTGGAGCCCAAGTCACCTTGAAACCTGTGAAACCACGAAGGCGGAAGCAAGGTAAAGATCATGAAATCCCGAGGGCGGCGTGCAGTGAGGCGAAGATCAGGTCGAAGGTGGCTCAAGGAAGTGGTGAGAGAGACAACTGGCAAGCGGCGACGCGAGGAGATTTGGATCCAATGTGTTTCGAGGATGAGAGAAGGGAAAGAGAGAGAATAGCGAGAGAGAGATAGGGGGCGGTCTCCGGTGACGGCAGAGAGAGGGAGAGGGTGGGGGTGGTGGTGGAAGATTAGGGAATTTAAATAAATTATATTAATTTATCACATCATCTTTGTAGCAGTTTTTGCAATAATTTTTTAAGTGTGACAAAAATCAATCCACACTTGAAAAATGTGGCATGTGACCTAATTTACCCAGTGATTTTCCTACTCAGAATGTCAAAATTCAGCATGTTTGGTAATCAATAATTCAATTTGGGAAATGAGAATTAAGTTTCCTATTTTAAATTCTAATGTTTATTTTTGTTTTTGAGAATTAAATAACAATGGTTGCATCTAAAAGTAAGGAATAAGTTTCTTGATAAAAAATGAACTTATCTCCCATCTACTATCTACAAATTAAATTCCATTTCCTATAAGATACAAACAAACCTCCTTCCTTACCAAATACATCCTTGTATTACATATATATATATATATATATATATATACATTTTATCGTCAAATGGTATTTTTGTAACTATGGTAACTCTATTCCAATTCCTCAAATTTCTTAGTAAAGTAAACAGTGAAATATGAATTTAATTCCTCACATAACATGATTCCTTGATATATTGGTAATACATTTAATGAATTCCTAATTAGTAAACGCGTATTTTACCTGAATTGATCCGTGTAAGGAAGATGTGAATTGATGGATTTGGGAGGAATATAGTTGAAGAGTGAGATCCAGGGTTGGTGTGGCAGATTCAGACTTCTTTTCTTAAAGGAAACCACCATGACCTGTGCTACACTGCTCAAAGGACTTCCTGTGGCCTTCACTTTCACATACATTTTGGAGCCCATGAGGAAGAGCACAGTGGAGATGAGCATAAGAATCGGTGGGATACTAAGACCCAAAGCCCAGCTTATGTTTGATTGGACATACACAATCAGTGTCGCACCAACTATGTTGGAAAAAGCCAGGGTAAAGAAATACCAATTGAAGAAGCTGTTGATCCCCTTCTTTCCGGATTCCGTCTTCGGGTTAAATTGGTCCGCTCCGAATGCCAGGTTACATGGTCGGATTCCGCCTGCTCCGAGTACTAGGAGTACGAAACCGGCTAGCAAAAACGCCATTTGCCCTGATGTTGGCTCTTTGCATGTGTGACTTTCTCCTGTGTCACACCGAGAAGGATGCATTTTCTTGATCACTGCTGTTAGGTCTATTACAAGTAGTCCCTTTAAAAAAAAAAAAAAGCGGAAAAATTAGACCTATGAACTAAACATGACAAAAGATTAAAAAGTGGTGTATGAATTGTTGTGGATTGTACCAGAAATGAAGCGATTGTGCCGAAGATTAGGGTTTTGTATCGACCAAAATAGGTGTCGCAAAGGAAAGCGCCGGGCAAGGTGGCCAAGTTGGTGGTGCCATTGAAGATGGTCATGAGAGTTGTAGCAGTAATGCTCTTCATGTTGAAAACAGTTGTGAGATAGACCAAGAAGTTTGGTAAGATACCAAAAATTCCTAGCCTCTCAAAAGTTTCATTTCCTAGAGATTATTATGCAGATTAAACCAAAAAAAATTCATGGCAAAAAAATAAAAAAATAAAATAAAAATAAAAAATTCCTCACACTTACCTAGGACAAATGGCATAGCTTTCCATCCCCTGTAGATAACATTAGAATCCTCAGATGTAACAGTTTTCTCCTTGTCCATGGTTTCTTCCACATTCATCTTCGTGTTTGAAGTTTGTTTTCTCAACTTAGTTGTCTCAAGGTATGTATAGAGCTAAAGAGTTGGAGCCAAGATTTTCTAGTTTTTCTTTGCAGGGTTTTACAATAGAGCGCGAAAAACTACACTATCAGTAGAACATGATTATGAATGATCATAATTTTATCGAGTTTGTGTCCTACATTTAAAAGACAGACTATTTCACCTTTTTCTTGACCTTCATCCTACGGATTATTTAATTTATGATCTCTATTCGTCTGATCGTACTGCCAGATGGCATGTTTTCCCTGTTGGTTGAAAAAAAAAAAAAGGAGAGAGAAGAAAAAGATATTCCTTGTCACTGAAAACTGATGGTGGAGTGCACATTTTACGTTCTTCATTTAATTATCAAGTACCAAAGGCATATTTGATCAGAGCTTGGTAGAAATTATTTTTGATTTTCCAGGTACTGTGATGCCCTAGAAATTTATAAGCTTAATTAATGAATTGTTATTATGGATTTTATTCATTAATATGCTTTTAGTGAATTATTTTGATGAATATCAAATTTCAAGATCATGACTGATAATATATGTATCATCGGTGTGATGATGTCGATGATTTAACAATGTTGAGTTTCTCTATTTAAATGAGAAATTTTAAATACCTAAAACGTGTGATGAACGACATGAAAATTTATACGTAAGAAATTAGTTATGTCGTATTAGAGGTGTAGCGATAATTTTTCGGAAGGACCCCGATTTTTATTAGTAGATCGATTTAATGATCTTAGTATTTATTTTGAGCATACTAATAGTCAAGATTTGAGAGCATGTTTGGGGATTTAATGTGTCACATGGATAGAAATGAATTATTAGTATTTACTCTTAGGAAATCCAAAGGTGGGAGATTAATCAAGAATTGTGCTTGATTTGTAATCAATGGTGTAGATTTGATACTAGGGAATCCTAGGCAAATCAATGGCCAAACCTTGGATAATAAGTGACCAATGAGAACTTAGATTAAGGATTGGTGTGATGGAAGATCCAATGGGTGAGAATAAGTATGATAACTTTGGATCAATGGTGGATATTAAAAGAAAGAAAAAAAAAAAAAAAAGGAAGCAATGGGGGGGGTCGGTTTTGTTGTTCAAGAAACAAGGAAAAAATGTGAACAAAGGAAATGAGGAAAGTGGTGCATGCATGCAACCACAAGTAAGAAATGGCATGGCCTTTTTGGGCAATTTGACCTAGAAAAGAAGCAAGTGATAGTGACCTTTCTTCTCAACTTTTTGAACCAAATTTCACTCATTTTTGCTCCCAAAACAGCCGGCCATTGAAGGGCTAATTCAGCCAATATTTTTCAAATTTCATCTCCCAAAAGACAACTCTCTCAAGGCCAAAGTTAGCTAAGCACAAACCCCTAACACCCCATTTTCTTTCTCACACAAACCAAGCTCTAAACAAAACCAAGAACCACCAACACTACTCTCCATCTCCAACACTCCTCAAGCACCTCCTCCATCCATTTTCAAGGTCTAAGGAACCCCAACACCAAGATCGAAGAAGTGCGAGACGGAGTTAGAGGACGTTTTACTAGAGGTAACATAGTGGTGCTATTCGGGTTTTAGTTATTTTTGGAGAAAAAAAAATATGATGTTTAGTTATGATCTTAATATTAGATTTTTCTTACCTAGGAAAAAGTTTTGAGAAGAACTCGGGAGGTTCGAGATCTTGAAGGATCCCCGGAGCATTTCGGTAAGATTTGTGAACTTTGTTGAAGGTCGTAGTTGTTGTGGTGATATAGCATGCATTAGAAGCTTTGGTATGAAAAATAAATTATATATTAAGATTCTACAGAGGATAAGCTTCATTTTAGGCTTTGGAATCACTTGATTTGCTTTTATATGTATAAAGTTATGTGCATTTGAAGTTGTGACAAAAAAACTAGGGAAGAAATGAACCTCCGAGCCACTGACCAGCCACGGGTTTTTTATACTCCGAACCTTTAAACTCAAAATTTTGGTTTATAAGTTGGAGAACTAAAAACTAGATTCTTTAAGCTTTCCAACAAGGTATCATACGCCTTGATGGATAAATGTACGATTTTTGGTGAATTTTACAAGTTTGGTCTTCGAACCGAAAAACCTTGCTGGAACCCGGTACTAGCTACGGGTTTTGTTGATTTTGACTTAGCAAACCATGACGTTTTATAAAACTGTTTTTACCATACAAAATAGACATTATAAGCTTTCCAATGACATATCTTTTGTCTTATTTGGACTTGTAAGTAAATTGTTATGGATTTTCAAATCTTACTCATGAATCTGGACTGGTGGTGCAAACGTGGGACCAACAGTGACAAAACCTAAGTTTATGGTATGAAATGCTTAAGTACTAAAAGAAATAACTTTACCACTGTAAAGTAGACATCTTAAGCTTCAAAATGAGATATCATGTGTTTAAAACGGTTATGTATATGAATTTTAATAAATCCTTAAAGATTGTATTGAAATCTGGAAATCTGAGATTTTACCATAAGACACTTAAGAAAACGTCCACATTAATATTTGAAATGCTTGGAATCTGAGGAAACAAATTATAAAGACAAAACTAGATGTTTCAAGCTTTCCAACAAGTTATCAAGTGTCCAAAACGGAATTATACTCAAATTTAAATAAATCTTACAAGTTAAAGCCCTACACCGATAAAATGATTAAACATTAAAATGTGACATATGGGTAAGCATAACATATGAATAAATTTAGTTATGAAATGAGTTGATTTTAAGTGTGTGATCTAATGATTTGAAAAACCCTAAGTTTTTAAAGTTGAATCATAAGTTTTAATGGGCTAAGATAAAGTATACTAGAAGGTTACTGGGCCTATTCCATGAGATTACCTTGGCCCAACTAAATGAACATAACTAAGGAATTGGACTAGCCCAATAGTAAAATAGAGGTATACCCTTAGGTGACTTCTTATCACCTTGATTGATTAATTAATAAATAAATAAATAATAATTAATTAATTAATTCATAACCAAATGTAATTTAATAAAGGAATTAATTAATTAATTGATTATTAATTAATTAATTAATTATAAGAGTTAATATATGATAATCAGGATTATTATGTTAAATAATTACATAATTATAATACATGATTAATTATAAATTAATTAATCATTAATCATTAATCATTGATATAATCATCAAAATAATTAGGGATGATTAACTAGAGATTAATCAAACATTAATTATCAGATTAATCAAATTATTAATTATTAATATTAGAATTATAATTATTAATTATTATATGAGAAAGAATATTTAAGTAACAATTATTAATAATTTAATTATTATTAAGTCAACTAAAATTATATGATTTAATTTTAATAACTCAATTAATTAATGTAATAATTAAATATTATTTAATTAATTATTTAATCAATTCAATTAATTAATAAAATTAATTAATTAATTAATAATAATTAGTAGAAATTTATTTTAGCGTTAATAATTAATAATAATTAGTAGAAATTTATTTTAGCGTTTAATAATTAATAATAATTAATTATTAAGGTTAATTATGATATAAGTAAATTAAGTTCACTCTAGTTTATAAAATAAATGAATAATTGAATAAAGTAATATAACCATGATTTTATCTAATAATGAGTTATTGTTAAATCAGGACAATTTCTCAAATCCGCATAGTAGGAGATACAACTCCCGAAGTTAAGCACATAAGACAAGTAAGTACAAACCTCACCTACAGCATGAAACAAAATGTTTTCTTTGATGATGCTCAACGTTTGTTATGACTTGACTTGATGATGTGATGAGTCTATAAATTATACGTATTGCTTTGATTAAGTATTTGATGTGCATAAATTCTCTTGCACTGATATAATTGACATGCCTCACAGATATGTATGCCGTAATGATAAATGCATAGTGACATGTAAATCTACACATTGTCACAAATAATAAGAATGAGGCTAATGAAAGATAGGATTAAGTGTCGTACCAACCTCCAATTAGTGAGAGGATATGATAAGAACGAAATTATAAGATATGACCTTGGAGGTTGTTAGAGGGTCGCTCCCCTAACTCCCCATTGGTTGCGCGCATATGGGTACGACATAGGGGCCCTTAAGTAGACAAGATATGTATATAATGAAGCATAATTGAACACACATGATTCCATGCATTTTGAACATTCTTGATAATTACATGTGATGATATGACTTATGAAAATGTTTTGTGAGATATTGTTTGTACTTGCTGAGCGAAAGCTCATACGTGTGTGTTCGTGCTGTAGGTAACGCGGGTAAGCAGCCTATTACTTAGATGTTCTTATGGACAGGCGAAGCTATGCGGAGGCGGTGAAGGAAGGGAGTGGGATACCACCACGAAATTAATTTCCGCATTTAGACTTCGTAATTTATTTTGTAACGACCATAATTATAGTTATGTCCCAATGTTTTGGTATTACTAAATTAGTATGAGTACTCTATGAGAAAAAGACCTTTGACTCTTTTGCTTTAATCAACATGAAGTTATAGCTTTTTAAATATTATTTAAACATGAATTTAAATAGGATAATTATTTACTAGTGGTTTTTAATTTCCACATATAAAATATTAATAATTATAATTTTTTTTTATATTATGAATATGATTTAAAAGAAAAAAAAAAAATTTAGTATCTTTTTAGAACCGAATTTAAATAAGTGTTAAGACTTAAGTAAGTTTGTTAACGGTCCGAAAAGTCGGGTCGTTACAGGTACAAAATAACTTCTAAAAGTTTCTATTTGATGATCTGTCATAAGAGTTTACTGTCCAAGATAGTGTGGTTTTTGGAGGGGAAAAAAAAACTCTAGGCTTCAAAATGTATATTATAGTTTAAATTAGACATGAGAAACTTTATTTTTAACATCTTTATTACTCATTAGTAAACTTTAAAATCTTTTTGACTTTAAAACTCTTTGAAAAATGTGAATTCCAAACACAATTACTGAAATTTTACAACTTTTGTTGATGAAAAACAAAAACCATGTCAAACAGGTCCTATTTATTTGATTAATTTGAGATGCATGTTGCATACCTACTTCGAAATTTACTTTGTTTCTCTGTTAGTGTTGGATATTGTCACAGTCGTAGCTGCTACTAATAATAATAATAATAATAATAATGATAATTATTTTATTATTATTATTATTATTACTCTTTTTTTTTGGCCGCAATGAAATTGGTCGAGATTTAACACTTTTTCTTTTGAAAAGGAATCAAGATCCCTTTGCAATTGCTTTAAGATAGCAATTATTATTCTATAATTAAAGAAAAAAACATCTCTTCACCGTGAACGCTTACTTTAATTATTGTAGAAATGCAATCTGGATTTGACAGGTCTTATAATTTGGAATCCTTGAAAGTGTCATATTATTTTTGTTTTCTTCCTAAATTTAATGCAAATGGCTCATTGTAAGAGTTGGCAAAATGTCAAAGTTGAAATGACTCATTGTAAAGGTTGGCATACACCTGCAAGATATAGGTCTTGTATCAATTTAAGCTTTAAAGACCTCAAACTATGACCTCAACTACAAGTTTAAATATCGCACGGTTTGGGAGTACCGGTCGGGGACATTGCGATACCTAAAGAACTCAACTCTAGTGATGGTCGGAGGTTGCTCGATAACCCCCAACAATTTTAGTTGGATAAGGATTGGGAAAAAAAATTATTATTATTATTCAATTTACGGTACCATTTTGTTGATGTTGTTGGCTAAATGATCGCCTTAAGTGAGTAAGCTCTTTTTAGGATACTTAGCCAAAAAGTCAATCGCTAGCCTAAAAATCAGCATGTGACAAAGTGGCAGTTGCTCACCTGACTACTAATTTACCTGGATGTAGACGGGAGTAGTTTACTTGTCGAAATCTTAAAGTTGAAGGAAAGGGAATTGTAAAGGAGTAGGGAAAGAAGATAACTTTTTCTCTTTTCTCTATATATATTTATTTTGATGATAACTTTTCTCTCTCTTTTTTTAAAATATTTTATTTTATTTTTTATAATGTTATAATAATGCATTGTAATAAATTTAGAAGATCAATGAGGTGTTAGATGCAAGGTAGTTGCTCATTAGAATGCCATGGCTTTTGAAGTTGCAACACTTTGTTATGTGTTGGTACTGCATACCTTTTCCATGTTCCAAAATCATTTCTTCGAAAAAAAAAAAAAATAAAAAAAAACCTATCATGCAGTTTTAAGCTGTCAGATTTTTATTGAATTCTGTAAAATCTTTTCAATATTTCTATATCATCTAATAATCGACAGTAATAGTTTTTTTAATCAGAGAACTGTCCAGGATCTTATAAGCTAAAGATACCTCTACCAATTTATTATTATTTTTTTCTAGACGGCTAGGTCACGTATTAATTGTATAAGAGCTGGAAAATTATTTCAATTTAATGAAACTTAGTGCTATGCAATATCATATATCAATCAATATGAAACATGATATATATATATATATATATATTATGTTTTTTAATATCCTACCAAAAAAATTCCCTCTCATTTTTAAGGAATGAGGGATTCAAACTCTAAAATTGATAAAAAGCGGGTGGCCAACTCATAAGAATGAAGTTAGCATAACTTTTACATAGCCTTGCGTATTAAACAAGAGCCTTCACAGATTGCACATCCTTCATAACAACTCTGGTGCCACTGCCGGTATTTCCTCTGTACTAGTACCCCTTTGCGCACGTTACAAAATAGCCCGGCTGGTTTATGATCTCATCTGCAGCAACTGAGTAATAAAAACAATCTTCCGTTATATATTTTATCTACTTGGGGCTCATGGTTTTGCTCGTAGTACCAACTTTAATCTCAATCTTGAATACCAGCCTATGTAACATGTGAGTTGTTGTTTTCTTATTATTATATGTTTAGAGGATTGTCACATTTATTGATTATATCAATCAATGGAAAGATGACAGCTCACTACAACATGAGTTGGCACTCAAAACTTGAGATTAATAAGATTCTCAGTTAGCCAATTCCATTTTCCAGATCCGAATTTCAGTTATGAACTACTGAAACCAAGAAGGTATCCAAGTAATTTTTGACACTACAATGCCAATTTACTAGATTGATGAAGAATATTACTTGAAATTATTAGATATATTGATGAAAAACATTAGAATATTCGAATTAAAATCGATTGTTAGTTACCAGGACATATTATTTTTTTAGTATTAAATTTTAAATAAAGATTTATGTTTATATTTTAGGATAATTTAGGATGTTTAGAATTAAGTTAAGTTTATTTATTTTTTGTCTGTTTAGTTCTCTCTAAATAGATCATTGATTGTCATTTTATTCAGAATGTAGATTGAGTAGTGGATTATTATTCTGTTTGCAATTTTTACAGGATGAAACTCTAGCATTCTTTTCTCTTTTCCTTTCTATTTTTTATGGGGTAATTCTCACAGAAAGAACCACTATTTCTCCTCAAATAATTTTCTGCAAATTGCTTCTTGTTTCTAGAACTTGATCATGTGGGCAATCACAATTAATGAATTAAAATAATACTAATAATGTTAATCGGGTACCAAACCACGACAGCATAGGGCCATAAGAAGTTGGAGATAAGGTTCATCTCTCTTTTGCATAAGAAGTTGTAATGATCTTATCCACATATTAGGTCTTATATTTTATATTTTATATTTTATTTTTCAAAAATAGCAGAACAACTTGCATCAAGGAGCTTAAATGTAGTTATAGCACATCCTAACATAGTTGGCACGTTCAGTACTATATAAAAATTTTTGAAACAAGAACTTAATGAAAATAAATGAAAAGAGGACTAAGTCCTGTTCGGAGCAACAACTCCAAAACTTCTAAATCTATATTCCACTTCCTCTCTCTTTATTCAAAAAACCCAAACTTTAAAAGTTTATAAGTTTCTTATTTTAAGTTGAAATAAGATGAATTTTTTTTTTAAATCACACAAAGAAAATGAGATGAATGAAATAAGATCTATATTAATGATTCAAAATAATACTAATGATGTTAATCTGGGTACCAAACCATGACAGTGTAGGGCCAGTTTGGTATTCTTTTGAAATATTCGAAAGTCCTTTGCACAAAATACAATGCAAGTAATATATTCAGTAAAAGTACTTTACACATATACTAAAACATTTTTACAGTAATTTAAAGAAGCTAGAATCTTTAACTCTTGTTTATTAATTATGATTCTACTTCTCCTTCGTTATAACTTGGTTCCAATATCCAAACTAAACATGGAACTACAAGGTTATAATCACCCACATTTTCTAGTTCAAAACCTTGGTTATTAATTAAAATAACCCACCCGTACTGATCAAGATTAAAAGGGGTTAGTCATGGCTGCTTTAGCGATTTCAGACGCCTCTTCTCGACTGCAGTCACTAATTTCTACAATACACGTCAAGGTTTTAACACAAAATTTTGAGTACATGAATGAAAACAACATCAAGAACGTGGAAATTGGTAGCTCCCCAAACCCGACCTGAGTTAGATCCCACTTAGGCAACGAGTGTGAAAGAAACCATCGTTTGTATCGGACTTCGTCCTCCAATCTTAGCCCTCCACATATATCGGGAGACTATGACAATATGGAAACTACCTATCTGCCAAAGGTAAGGCAAGGTGGTATCCATAGAAGAATATGCTGGCTCGACAATTGGTTTCCCTTTTTCTATATTGAATTGGTCATATGGCCTTATTCCATCAGCTCCCTGCGACCATTAGTCCGTCGGCTTAGCAAAATTGCCATTTTCCATCGTTGGGTCCATACACCTACCAACTTCACTGTTTCATAGAAGGATTGTGGGAATAAGCCCAATGTAAGTACCAATATTCCCTTAAAAAGGAAACATTAAATCAAAGAAATACAAGAAAAATGATATTTTCTTATCAATTTTCATCACTCAAAATGGAAAAAAGAAAAATGAATTTTATAACCTCACAAGGAAATGAATTCAATATACAAGAAAGCCAATGGATTAGTACTAATTAAAGAGCAAATGAATTTTAACTATCTGCCCACTTTATTATTAATTCCTCTTGGCTACCACTAGGTAAGTTTATTCTCAGGTTTATACAAGGATGGCAATAGGTTAGGGACAAAAAGGAAAAGAAATTAGCTTAAATTGCCAAAAATGGAGACTAAAGTGATTCCTTTGTGCCATCTTTGCAGCAAATGGCGGGAAGCTCTATAATTTAAGCCTCCCGGTTTTGGTCACCATGCAAAACACTTACTATATTTTCAGCTTCAGACTTGAAATTTAGTAGTCTTAATCTGAAAAGGACTATCGCAATTCAAATGTTTTTGTCATCACTTAAACTGGATTCTTTATTTGTTTGCTTATTTTAATCTAGTAGTCTTAATCTGAAAAGGACATCGCCTTCATTTTTGTTTCGCGATGGTTGTTCATGTGTAATGATGAAGTTGTTTTTGTCGCTAGGTTCTTGATTTCGTTGTGTTGTGTTTGGTTAAAGCCACTAATAATGGCGGTGGTTTTCCCACCGTCTAAGCTTATTATTTGTCTGCCAGACCTGTATTTTGATCGTGTGTTTATTATGTTAGATTTGTTTCTATACGAAGTGGGTGGTGGCCTTGGTGCTCTTGATTGATCAAAAATCTCCAACAATTAGAGAGGTGTTGTCAAAAGAAACTTATGTGTGCGCCAATCTTGGTGTGTCGTTGTGCTTTCCCCTAGTCAAGACTTGGTACACATATTTTATTATTTCCCTTTAAATGTCATCAATTTCACTTATGGATCCGAAAATGAGGGATAAATCTCCTCATATCACCGGGTCATTTGCATCGTTATTGGTGTTTGTTTCTCCCTTTTAGTTTGAATGCAATTTCACTTAAAAAAAAAAAAAAAGAACATGAATAAAGAAAAAGCTAATGTCACCAACTTCGGTTTTAAGCTGTGACAGTTTCTAGCATAATTTTTTTAAGGAAGTGAAGAGAACCAAAAAAAAAAAAAAAAAAAACTAGCCTAAGTGCTCATTTAATTTGATATAACATTACATGACCTTTGCATTAAAAAATAAGGCATGAGAGATTGCTATTGGATTACAAAATGATAACGTCAATTCTCAACCTCAATGGAATTACTTGTATTCCCTTTGTATTTATACCATTTTGCACAAAACATAAAATACCCTAAATTTGTCACCTGCAGACCAGCAACCAAGTAATAAAAAAAATCCAATCTTCCCTTGTTAAGATCCTCAGCCAGCCAACCTCCTTCTGCAGATCTAGTAGTTTTGGTCATGTTGTGAACTACTGAAACCAACAAGCTACTCAAGTAGTTCGAAACTCCCAAACCAATGTAAAGAACAGAGCCGCTTACGCTTCTCATGTTCTCTGGGAATTGGTTGTAGTACAACTCAATATGTGAAATCATAGTCAATGCCTCAGAAAATCCCATCGCTGTCATCTGAGGCACCAGCCAAAGCCCCGAAACCGGAGATATTCCTCCTCTTCCGGGTTCTATTCCGATAGGCCTCGTTAGAGCTAGAGTTCTTCTCCTCTCCTCAACTAGGCCAGACATCAGCATGGACACGGCGGATAGGACCATCCCAGAGGCCATCTTTTGGAGGAGGGTTATGCCGGTCTCTATTCCGGTGATTCTCCAGAGCGTTGGCCCGATGATCTGGTCGTAGATAGGTATCCAAATGGTGACGCCGATCATGATGAAGATCGAGTAACTTGCAGGTGGGACTGTGAATTTGGTGCGGCCAAAGCGCCTATCGGATTGGAGGGCTTGGAAAACTGAAAAATTCTGCAGCTGGGTCATTGCAATGTAGTATATAGTGGCTGTGGTCCATATGGGAACACCCTGATTAGGCATTTCACTTCCTCAACTTGTTGCATACTGCATAATCTCCATGGATTGGCTGCTGAGCCGTCTGGTTTTATTGCGTCTTCTGGGCCAATTATTGCAGCTTTATCCAGAAATCTAAGAAAAGTAAAATTTATTTATGATTAAATTGAGTTGTTGAATGCAGAAAAGCTCTATATTAAGTAACTTTAAAAGAAAAATGCTATCTGGGTTAATGTTCGTCTTTCTTTTGCATAAGATCCACATATTAGGTCTTTAAAAAAAAATTTTTTTTTTCAAAAATAGTAGAACAAGTAGCATCAAGGAGCTTAATGCAGCTATAGCACATTCCAACATAGTTGACTCGTTCAGTACTATATAAAAATTTTTGAAACGAGAACAAAATGACAATAAATGAAAAGAGAACTAAGTCCTTGTTTGGAACAACAGCTCTAGATAGAGTTTACGCTAATCAACTCCAAAACTTCTAAATCTATATCTCACTTTCTCTTTCTTTATTTTTCAAAAAGCTCAAACTTCAAAAATACTTAAGTTTCTTATTGTAAGTTGAAATGAAATGATTTTTTTTTCAAATCACACAAAAAAACGAGATGAATAAAATGAGATCCATATTGCAATTTTTTTTTTCAAGTACATTTCAAATTTTTACACTGTAAATTCATTCTAATTTACATTTCTTCAAACACACATTTCCAAACTAACCTTTAAAATTCCGTCTCTAATTGTCACCCGAAATGACCCCTCAAACTTGGTAACACTTTCATATTGTTTTCTATATTTCAAAAAGTGAAAAGAATTAATAGTGGCGATCAATACCCTCAAGGGACATCAAGATCTTCACCCTTCATTATTTCGCCGTAAAAAACATAATTGAAAGCGTTCATTACCTAGTAAAGAGAGGGCTAAAAGTTGGTAAGACTTCCATTTTTATTAGCTAGTTAAACATAAATGAAGATACCTAAACTGGTCAGTATGAGGAAGCTTGGAGTTGATAGAAGTGTCGTGAATATGGTTGAAAAGGGACAACCACGGCTGCTCCGGGGACTTCATTCGCCTCTTCTTGACCGCAGCCACGACGACCTGCACCGCACTTGTCAAGGGACTACCATTAGGCTTCACTTTCACGTAAACTCTCGATCCCGCGAAGAAGAGCAGACACGATAACAGCATCAAGAATGTAGGAATTGCTAGCCCCAAAGCCCAGCTCTTGCTAGATTGCACGTAGGCAATGACCGTGAAGGAAATCATCATGGCGGAGGTTAAGCTGAAGTAGTACCAACTGAAGAATCTCTTGATTCCCTCTTTCCCGATTCGGTGTTGGGATTGTATTGGTCAGCTCCAAAGGCCAAGTTACACGGCCTAATTCCGCCGGATCCTGTGGCCATTAGCCCAAACCCGCTTACTAAAATCGCCATTTGCCACGGTGTTGGGCCCTGGCAAGTCTCACTCTTCTCTTTGTCACAGTGAGGAGGATGTAGCTTTGGAATTGCTGCTGTTAGTGTAAGTACCAACATTCCTAAAAAAAGAGAGACAAACATTGAAAAAAATAAAGTGTCACATAATATCTGGGGTCGCAAAATAAAATCATTAGTGAAGGCGCTATGAAAAAAGGTAGAGATATGATTTAACTAGGGTATAATTAAATTTTTTGAAAAATTTGAAAAAACATATGGCTCCGTCATATCCGATCTCACGAGTTTGTACCAAGAAAGAGGCTAGTGAACTGAATCCGAGAGTGTGGTAACGACCGAAGTAGGTGTCACAGAGAGTGGCTCCCGGCAGAGTGGCAAAGTTGCAGGTGCCGATGAAGAGGTTGACAATAGTTGTGGCAGTGATGGCTTTCATGTGAAATACAGTGGTGAGATACACCAAAAGGTTGTTTGAGGAGCCAATACTCCCTACCTTCTCACACATCTCATTTCCTGCATATAGAAGTGTGTGTATATATATATATATATATATATATTTGACATCAGAAATCAGTCAAAAAGCAATTATTTTTAGAATAATTAAGAAAAGAATGGGTGAGAAGAAAGTCTCTCTCACCTATAATGAAGGGCATGGATTTGTTGCCACGGTATTGAATTATCTCAGGTTCATCAGTTGTCACAGCCTTGTCATGATTCTTTTCCTGGGTTTCTTGTTGTGACGCCACTGTTGGTCTTCTCGTGCAACCTTCCATGCTATAGGAACAAAAGCTAATAGGATCTCAATTCTCTCTACTAGTTGTTGGTGGGAACTTCCTTTTTTTTTTTTTTTTTTAAGAAGGTTTATAAGACTAGATGGGTGGTGTATCCCGATAATCTTAAGGGTGTAACCTGAAACCGATTCATATTTAAGACCTTATCGAGGTCAATAATGATCAATCTTACCATATGAATGATTAATTAATTACCTTGGTTTACCTTGACCACATGTCACACGTTTCTCATTGATACATTGAATTTCCTTTAATGAAAGAAAAAGCCTGTAAATCATATTTGGCAGGCTATTAGTTAATTGGATGATTCCTTATAAGGTTAAATAACCTCCACATGCCACGAGTTTTTTCGTTCATTTTTTTTAGCACTTAAGGAAAGAATGATCAAAATTCAACACTTTTTAATATAATCAGATATGAAATTATTATTAAACTATATTTGCAACTACATGAGTTTGACTATATTTGCAACCGCACGAGTTTTTCATTCTTGTTCTCCATTTTTTTGAAGTCTTGTGGAGTAAATTGATCTTGCAGTGTTGTTTAGCATGACTAAGTTGGGTGCCAATGCTCGTTGGCATCTTTTTGGGGGTGAAAAAGTACACTTTTTATTTCACCAGGATAAAGTGACTCATTCATATACATCAGCAGTGACGGCTATTAACCATGTACATGTCATACTTCCTACTAAAGAATCCAAAATTTTCAATAAACTCAATGTTTATCAATATGTTTTTGTTAAATCAAATATGACATTTTAATCGATTAAAGTTTTTGAAATATCAAAATAATCCTTAGCAATTAATGTTTAAATACTGTTTTAAGCATTAATTATTAAAAAAAACTCAAAAATATCCAAAAATAAAAAATAGATCTCTCTATCGTGTCGATTAGTCATTTGATCTTTTTGGTGAAAGTAGAATTATTCGACTAGTACTTGCGTGCAAACCAGAGTGGGGGTCTGATGTGTGGTACAGGTCATCGATAAAGTGTTACTTGTCGCCCTTTTTTTTTTTTTCGGTGGTAATCGAACTACTGAGAGAATAAAAAGATGGAACAATGGTTTTTCTTTTTCTTTCTTTCTTTTTTTTTTTTTAGTACAAAATCATAAAACTTATTTCATTAATTTTTTCTTTGAATTTCATTTCTAGTTTATTATAGAAGGCATTTATGATTTTAACAATTTGAGCAGTTAAAAGGATTTCTTTTAACTCTTTTAAAACTTAGGGGATAACTTTAGGATGGTTTAAAACTCATGGGAAACTTTTTAGATTATAAAAAATACGATGAGAAATGTTGGATTAACAAAAATTTAATGGTAGTTTGGATTTTCTCTACTTCATATATATTGAGGATTACACATCAGAATAATATATTTTTTTTAAAAATCTCGTAGAACGTTACTATATATATTATTTTACTATGTTAAATATTATTCAAATTCCTCACTCCAAATTAAAAATATATATATATATATTTTTCAAAACTCTTCCGCTAGTGAGTGTTTCACAACTGTTGAATGAATCTAAGGTCATGCATGATACTGGAAAAATAAGTTTCATATGTCAACAAGTATGTCAATTGTGAAAGCTACTTGACTACTTAGAGGAAGTGAAATTTATGTTAGCCTCCTAACTTTGCTTGCCTTCTCCATTATTCGTTTTCTGATTGTAATAACTGACACTTTTTTTGTTTTGTTTTTTGTTTTTGTTTTTGTTTTTGTTTTGTTTTTGGTTTTTTTTGTTTTTTTGTTTTTTTTCATTTGGAGTCAAATGTTTCCTTTGGCTACCATACAAACCTTTTATTAGGAATATAGCTTTATTTTGTGCTTAATTTAATTGGAATAAAATTATAGTGGCGTAGCAATCGAAATGAAAAATGGGCATTGCACGTTCAAAAGGTTTCCTTTTTAACTTTTTTTAAGAGCATGATAATATTGGTTCTATAGGAATGTTTGGGCACTTTTCGCATATGCTTTTCTTTTTAAACGCCCTTCAATTTCAAAAGGCTAAAATCAGCAAAAATGCTTTAAAAGGATTTCATTTATTTTCGGACCTCTGTTCTATTGACATGAGTCGGTTGGGAAAGGTTTTAGGTAAGTGATATTCAATTCTATATATATCTTTATTTTTTTTTATTTACAAGATAATAGATATTTCAACATATGCTTTTCTTTATTAAAAAAAAAAAAGATTTTTATTTTCAACACTGAAGTTTCTAAGTATTGGTTGGGAATTATTCAAAGAATCAAACAGAATAGGAATTGAAAGCAATAGATCGTGAATGGTTAGGTGAAAATTTTCAATTTCCGTTTTGCTAGAATATCTTCAACCACTTCTCACAGAGGAAGTTTCGCTAGAAAAGATTTGTTGTTTTATTTTATTTTATATATAACTATATATATATATATATTTTAAGGCCATATGACTATCATTTGTGATTTCCAATACAAGCAGATGAGATCAGATAAAGGCAGGCCTAGGAAATAAGTAGTGGAAAATCAAATAATAGTCGACTAGGGGGAATATAAATTTTTCTTTTTCTTTTTCTTTTTTTATTTATGTATCTACTTGTATTACGCATTGCTAATTTGATGTAACGCGTGGTATCTATTTCTGTCAATTGTAGTAAAACACAGAATTAATTTGTGGCTTATCCTAATTAAAAAAAATTAATTAATTAAACGTTTTATTACTTTGCTTTTAAAATTTCTATTCTTACAAATAATAACTATAAAAAGTAAGCTTTTAGAAAAAGATAAAAATTAAGATAAAAAAATAAAATTTAATTAAAATTAAATCTTAATGCTAAATGTAGTCTAAATTATTGTTTTCAATTATACTTTCTAATATAGATATAAAAAAAAAAATACAAAAAACCTTTCCATTCTCACTATATTCCATTACAAGTAATCATGCCATGAGTCACAACTCACGATCGTTTTTGAGATGGCACTATCAGTCACACTCACAACCATGTGTATCAGAATGTCAATCTTCTCTCTATCACTCTCTCTGTAGATGTGGAGATATATATATATATATATATATATATATACATGTATGTATGTACATCTATCTCCCTCTCTTTCTTCGTGTGTATTTTACCTTTGTGTCGCTCATGTGTCTCCATTGGGGTTTGAGCCCGATGCCTCCTAACTTTGCTTGGCGCCACCATTATTGCACTTCGTTTTCTGATTGTAATAACTTCCACCTTTTTTTTTTGTTTTTTTATTTGGAGTCAAATGTTTCCTTTTGCTACCATGCAAACCTTTTATTAGAATATAGCTTTATTTTGTGCTTAATTTAATTGGAATAAAATTATAGTGGCGTAGTAATCGAAATGAAAATGGGCATTGCACGTTCAAAAGGTTTCCTTTTAACTTTTTTTTTTTTAAAGCATGATAATATTGGTTCTATAGGAATGTTCGGGCACTTTTTGCATATGCGTTGCTTTTTAAACGCCCTTCAATTTCAAAAGGCTAAAATTAGCAAAAATGCTTCTAAAGGATTTCATTTATTTTCGGACCTTTGTTCTATTGACATGAGGCGGTTGGCAAAAGGTTTTAGGTAAGTGATATTCAATTCTATTTATTATCTCTATTTTTTTTATTTTACAAGATGACAGATATTTCAACATGTGCTTTTCTTTATTAAAAAAAAAAAAGATTTTATTTTCAACACTGAAGGTTCTAAGTCTTTGTTGGGAATTGTTCAAAGAATCAAACAAATAGGAAAAAGCAACAGATACATGAATGGTTGGGTGAATATTTTTAACTTCTGCCTTGTTTGGTAAATGAGTTCAAATTCAAAATTTTCATATCAGTTTTTGTCTTTTTATGAAAAGTCAACAAAAATTATAATTAGTTTTTAAAAAGTCAAACAACTCAAATTTAAAAATTTCAACTCAAATCATTTTACCAAACGGAGCCGAACTTTTTTGCTAGAATATTTTCAACTACTTCTTACAGAGGAAGTTTCGCTAGAAAATATTTGTTATTTTATTTTATTTTATTTTATGTATAAATATATATATATATATATATATATATATATTTATTAGGCCATATGACTATCATTTGTGATTTCCAAGACAAGCGGATGAGAACAGATAAAGGCAGGCCTAGGAAATAAGTAGTGGAAAATCAAATAATAGTCGACTAGGGGGAATATAAATTTTTCTTTATCTATGTATCTACTATATTACGAAATGTTAATTTAATGAGACCCACATGATGTAACGCATGGTATTATTTTCTATCAATTGTAATAAACCACAGAATTAATTTGTGGCTTATCCTAATTAAAAAAATATTAATTAATAAAATGGTTTAGTACTTTGCTGTTAAGATTTCTATTCTTACAGATAGTAACTATCAAAAAGGAAGCTTGGGTTTGTTTTTGCCGGTTGGAGATAAAATTTTTAAGTTAAAATTAGTTGACTTTTTAAAAACTAATTACAAATTTTGTTTATTTTTTAGGAAAAAAATAAAAACCGAAATAAAAGAGTACAGTTTAATTGAAACGTACGAAGTCTAAATTATTGTTTTCAATTATACTTTCTACTAGAGATAGATAAATACAAAAAACCTTAGCATTCTCACTATATTCCATTACAATAATCATGCCCATTTGTCAACTCACGATTGTTTTTGAGATGACACTATCGGAACACTCACAACGATGTGTCTCAGAATGTCAATCTTCTCTCTACCACTCTCTCTGTAGATGTAGATATATATATATATATATATATATATGTACATCTATCTCCCTCTCTCTCTTCATGTGTATGCTACCTTTGTGTCGCTCGTGCCTCTATTGGAGTTAGAGTCTGATGCCGCCTCTTAACTGGCCACCAGACTTCTAAGAAAAGGTATTGGGGGTACCAGTGTGACGGTCTTGGTGGTAGAGATGGCTTCGTGTTTGAATGTGGTGTGATTTGGCGAGATGGAGAGGAGGAGATGACGTCGGGCTTTTTAGCCATTTGCCCTGAGCTCTCTAACTACTCTGCGATTTTGAGGTTTCGACAATTAGAATTTAATGGTTCCTTATGTTACAAGATCATCATTTTCGAATGCTTGTATTTCCCCAATTTGAAATGTACTATTATCCTTCGGGGAAAAAAAAAAAAGAAAAAGAAAAAAAAGCTCATAGCCCGGTTGCACCAGTTATATTGATCGACGTTAAATTTTATAACGTAAAAAGAGTTCTTAATACACTATTTATATTAAAAAATTGCTCGGGAAACAATCAATTCTATGATTTTCCTTAGTCACAACCATATAACCAAAAATTGTGTCTTCAACTTAACGAAGTAACGTTCTTTAGATATATACATATATTATTATTTTTTTTAAATTGGATTATTATAACCATGCAAACGCATCATGTTCGTAGTTGGCGATCAATAAAAAATGAACTCCACATCATTTTTTTGTTTACATGTATTACAACTATATAGTAAAGCGAAGGAAAAATATAAGAAAAACGACCCACGTCATTATTCCAAAATTTATCTTACAATATTTTTATTGATAGATACGGTTGTTTCAGTTATTAATTCAATTTTTTAATGATATAATTTATAATTATTCATTGTTTAAAATTTACAACGCACGAGATGCATAATTATTTTCAATAAATTAAAAAGTTGATCTAATAATCAAAACAACAATAAATAAAGTAAAAATACAACTTTTCCTATGGTTATATGAGGTGTTTTGTTTTGTTTTGTTTTTGTTTTTGAAAATGATGTACTATGTTTTTGTTTTGCTCAACTTTTCCTATGGTGGGGACTGCCACTCAAACACAGGTCCACCATAGGAGATGGGAGGACAACCCATTGAGCCCCCTTAGTTAACATCACATGGAATCCAGACAAAAGTACTAAGGAGAGAGTCAAAGGTATTAACATCCAACAGAGGAGAAGGGCAAAAAAAAAAAAAAAGAAAAGAAAAAAAGAAATGTTGTGTTAGACATGTAATACAAAAGAACAACCCAAGTACTGTCCCATAAATAAAACAAAATTTTCTCCATAAGCCAAGTCCGTAATTTAAATTTGCGTTCAATAACTTCTCCTTTTATTGCAAATCCAAACATAGAGAGAAATAAAAATATACTATGACATATCTATACATTTTTTTTTTTTAATTTGATATGGAGAATTCGAACACTAGAACCTCATCGTTAGAGGCAAGTATGGCTTTACCAAGTAGACAGGCCTACAACCACGGTATTAAATGGTGTTTGTGTGTCATACAAGAGGCTTTTCTTTTTCAGATTTTACATTTGTCATGTCAACTTCTAAGGCAGTAGTAGTGATGGAGCTTTCTTTGTACCTGTACCACTTAGCACAAACCAAAAAAAAGGCGAAATTCACAACTCCCAATCCAGCAATGAAGT
This sequence comes from Ficus microcarpa, assembly GCA_025413485.1. Lineage (NCBI taxonomy): Eukaryota > Viridiplantae > Streptophyta > Magnoliopsida > Rosales > Moraceae > Ficus > Ficus microcarpa. The sequence goes on along the minus strand of JAINRI010000586.1, from coordinate 38,767 downwards.
AGTAAAAATAGTCCAATTTCCCTTTGTTAAGATCCTCAGCCAGCCAGTCTCCCATTGAAGAGCCAGAGGTTAAGTCATGAACAATTGACACCAAAATTCCACCAAAGTAATTCGACATTGCCATGGCGAGAAACAAGAACGACCCGCCGATGCTTCTCATGTTCTCCGGAAACTGCTTGTAGTAGAATTCAACATGGCCAATGATGGTAAACCCTTCAGCAATTCCCATCAGAGTCAATTGAGGCACGTACCAAAACCCCGAGAGCGAAGAAATCGCCCCTCTCCTCGGTTCCACCCCGATCGGCTTTGTGAGAGCCAGAGTCCTTCTCTTGTCCTCAACTAGGCCAGCTAACAGCATGGTCAGTATGGCAAGGACCATTCCCACCCCCATCCTTTGTAGAATCGACAAGCCCGTTTCGTGTCCCGTGATTCTTCGGAGTTTTGGGACAATGATCCTGTCGTAGATGGCGATCCAGATTGTGAGGGAAAGCATGGTGAAGACTGCATAAGAGGCTGCAGGAATTTTGAAGCCAGTGTTGCCAAGTAGCCGATCGGATTGAAGGGCTTGAAAGACTACATAGTTGGTTTGTTGAGAAAGGGCAACAAAGAAAATAATAAAGGAGGCCCATATAGAAGTCACTCTTATTAAGCATTTCACTTCCTCCACTTGTTGCATACTGCACAGTTCCCAATGGTTGTCTGTTGATCCATCTGGGTTGATTGTGTCACGATCAGGATCAATTATTGCTGCTTTGTCCAGGAATCTGTTAAAAAAAATTAAAAAAAAAAAAAATCAATATGTATATTTAATACATGACATATTTAAGGACTTGTTTGATTTATCCGTTTGATCCATCTCATTTTAAAAATGAATTCAAAATAATATTTGGAAGCCTAAAATTTTCGTGATTTGAAAAAAGTGACCTGAGAATCTTTTCATTCAAGCATATTTTGCAAGTAACATTTTTAAATTAAAAAAATTTTCTCTTCTATTTTAAAGGGATGTTTGGCACTCAAGTTTAATTTGAGTTGAATTGTATTTTTTTTTTGTCTTTTTCCGAAAAAATTTTTTGTCTTTTCTGAAAAGTCAACAAAAATTACTATTAAAACTTAAACATCTTAAACTAAACTCATTCACTAAACACTCCTTAAGTTTTTGTTTTTAAGAGGAAGATTTTTTTTTTTAACAGATTTCAATAACATGTCATTTTTGAAATGAAATGACATTCCTTTTCTAAATAAGAAAAATTTTTATTTAAAAAAAAAGGTAGAAACCAAAGGGGCACTAAAAATTTTGATAGAAAAAAGATCTTGGACATCTCATTTTTACCATCCAAAATAGACAACCTGTCATAGTGCACGTACGGATATTCTAGGTGCGGAACCTTTTTTTTTTCTCTATTTTTTTCAAAGTTAAATAATTTATTATGAAGAATAGGTAATGCATCTAGTTGATGAAAACAAATTAAAGCCCACGTACTAGAAATGGAAGCTGCGTGAGTTGTCAAAGAATACTTCTATTTATCCTGATTAGATTTTATCCTATTCATATATATCAATATTTTTAGGCTATGTTTGATAGGAGTGATGAATAGGAAGAATGAATGGAAAGAGTAAGAAGGATGGAGAATATAAAAGATGAAGAGAGTTGAGGAAATCCTTTGTGTTATTTGATAGAAGAGAGAGTGTTGAAATAATAGATGATAGTTATAAATATAATTATCGTATTGTACTTTTATAAAATATTTTATTAATTCAACATAAGCGGATATAATAGTTTTTTCTAAATTAAAAGGGAGAGAGAGAGCATTGATGGTGAGCTGAGGTAGACTCTCTCCCTCTGTCTCTCCTCTCCCTCCATTCTTCCATCCAACCAAACGAATGGAATAACCATCTCCTTCCACCTATCTCCCTCCACCCCTCTCCCTCCCTCACATCTCTCCCTCCAACCAGAACACACCCCGAAGGAAATTTGGGCTTCACAGATGAGTGTCAATTTAAAATGAGCTGGTTTTGAATAGGAATAACGTTGTAAAAAAGTGGTTTCCGTAGGCCGAAACAGAAACAGAATCAAGCAAAGATCCTCAAACTTTTCTATGATTAAGGACTAAAAAACAAGACAGTACAGCTCAATTGAGAGACAGAAATATTAACCTGAACTGGTCGGTGTAAGGAAGCTTGGAGTTGGTAAAACTGGTCGGAATATGGTTAAAAAGTGACAGCCATGGCTGCTCCGGGGCCTTCAAACGCCTTTTCTTGATTGCGGCCGCAACAACTCTCACCGCACTCGTCAAGGGACTACCGCAGGGCTTCACTTTGACGTAAATTCTCGACCCCGCGAAGAAGAAGGCGCAGGATATGAACATGAGGAACATGGGAATCGCCAGCCCCCAAGTCCAGCTGATATTGGACTGCACGTACACGATTAGCGTCAGGGACACCATCATCGCAAACGTGAAGGTCAAGTAGTACCAATTGAAGAAGCTGTTCGTCGCCTTTTTCCCCGATTCGGTATTGGGATTGAATTGGTCAGCTCCAAAGGCCAGGTTACACGGCCTAATCCCACCGGCTCCCACCACCATGAGTCCAAGACCGCCGAGTAGAAACGCCAATTGCCACGGCGTTGGACCGGAACATGATGTCCCGCTAGCATTCGACACCGTTTCGCAGGATGGAGGGTGTAGGTTTGTTACCCCTGCCGTTAATGTGAGAGCCAACATTCCCTACGATGAAGAAAAAGACATATCAAATGGGCTTTGAGTTGTAACATAGTCCAGTAACTTAACGATATGAGACAGATTCTGTACCAGAAGAGAAGCGACTGAAGCGAATCCAAGCGTCTTGTAACGACCGAAGTAAGTGTCGCAGAGAAAGGCCCCGGGGAGAGTGGCTAAGTTGGTGGTGCCATGGAAGATGTTGATGAGAGTGTTGGCAGTGATGCTCTTCATGTTGAACACAGTTGTTAGATAGATCAACAGGTTGTGTGAGGTCCCTATTGTCCCTAGCTTTTCAAAGGCCTCATTTCCTGCAAACAATAACCCAAAAACTACATTCAGATATATACATACACACACATATTTATATATGATCACGAAGAAAAACAAAACAGAAAAAAAAAAAACGAAAGAAAAGAAAAGAAAAGAAAAAGTTTTGCTTGATCACCTATGATCAAGGGCAGGGCTTGAAGACCTCTGTAGCGGACCTCAGGTTTATCATCAGTAGAGGAAGTATGGTCATTTTTCTCCATGGTTTGTTGATTTGAAGCTTAGCTAGTTCTACTCTGAAAAAGCTAAATTTTTGTGGAGAAGAAAGAAGAAAGAAAGCAAGAAGAAAGGAAGGTAAGAGACTAAAATGATTGAAACGTATGAGATCTCTATTATATTTTATTGTTGTCTCTAAGTTTCTCTTAGAAGCTCTAGTTGTAGTACACATGACCACAATGTAGACACGTATATATGTCTATATGTATGCACAGAAATGGCAATATAATGACAATCATCATCACTCTTTCTGTTTCACTCACTCTCTCTCTCTCTCTACTTTTTGCGTGTGAAAGCTCTAAAGTGTTGCTCTCGGTGGGTTTAAATTTCTGATATTATTGTATTTTATTTTTTTGTTTGTTTCTGTTGGTGAGAAACGCGTGAAATTTTGATAACACATCACACATGGAGGCTTTGTCATGATCCTTTTGACAGTATCATACTTTTGGGAATCGTAACATTCTATTTAGTCAATAGTGACAAAATCAGAAATTCTTATAAATGAAAATATTTGTAATGAAGATTTAAATATAATTTAAATTATTATTTTTAATAAGAAAATTATCTTAATAAGATTATTTATGTTGTAAATTGTTAATGTTAATGTTGTATTTATTAAAAAAAAATGTAAAAATAATATATTTGATGCTGTAAGTGTTTAAGGTGGGGTTAAAAAGGAAAAAAAAAAATAAAATTGAAGGGACTTAAAGGGATTATATGTGAATTTATGCATAAATATGGGCTACAAAAGAAAAAGAAAAAGTTTAGGGGGGCTCGACACTGATAAGATCGATTGAAATTTTATGTTACATTCTTCTACACCATTGTTATATTAAATTAATAGTATATTATGCTTGTTATTTTTGTATGTTATCTTAGACGAACGGTCCTAATTATATAAACATTAAACAAGCAATTTAATATACATATATCAAGAGAAAATAACTCACAAAAAAAGAGAAGTCACAGTCTGTATATTGAGTGGGGGCACATGTGCATTTACTTAAATTTTGAAAACTTGATTTTAACCCCTAAAGTGCTTATAAAATTTAAGTTGTGCTTTCATTGATTAAAAAAAGAAATTATTACTTTGCCCACTAAATCATCGTCACCGGTTAGCGTCAAAATTCTTTAAAACAAATTTCAGATATGATTATATCAGAAGATCTAAAATTTTAATTTCCCTATCTCCATATTGGTTAAAAAAAAAAAAACATAATATTTATAAAAACATCTTAACTAAGTTTGGCACCACTCTTTTCCATCACAAGCTAAATCCCCACCCAAATTCATTAAATTAAGTAAAAAAAAAAAAAACAAAAAACAAAATTAGAATGAAAGAAAGTAACAATTAGTAAATGCTAAAGTGAAATCCAAAACAAAAAGGACTATCTCAAGGAAGAAAATAAAACACGACAACCAAAATTGAAAATAAAGCTAAATAAAAAAATAATGAAAAAAATGTCAGGATAACCAAAAAATCTACTCCTCTTATTAAATGAATACCTCGTAAAACGCAACAATAAATTAAAAAATAATAATAATAATAATAAAGAAGGTCATATATACCAAGTAGGGCCTAAAAGAATTAATGCAAGATATAGATTGATCGACTAGGATGAGGACATCCTTTGTCAGTTCAATTTCTCTGTTTAATTTCCATCAAATTAACTGGTACTAAAAGTATTTAGCTTATGTATAAAGATTGTTATTATGTTAAATTTGTAACTACTTTAGGTGCGTTTGATGTATTATCTTTAACTTAAAATTGCTATAACCATTTTTTTTTATTTTTTTTATTTTTTTAAAAATCAATAAAATTATAATTAACTTTTAAAAATTCAACTAATTCTAATTTAAAAATTTCAGCTTCAATCGGTGAATTAAACAGAGACTTGATATAAAAAGAAAAAAAAGAAATTTGTTAATTTGTGCTTAATGACATCATGATGATTTGTGGATAATTAAGATCACGTCGGCCAGTTACATGAATGGTCAAAAAACCAGTCAACCTCATCCAACAGTGAGAAAAAATCATTTTTTTTCGTGAACATCATGACCAGCTTCCTGTTCACGTGTGCCGTAATCCTCTAATTGCATTCGATATCCACGTTAAGGATCCACCATGGTTGTCTTGTTGTGATAAAAGATAAGCACTGGGGTATTGCTCGAGTGCAACTATGACGAGTCTAGATCTATTATTTTATTTTAAGTTTCAAAAATTATCTCTTTAATAAAATTTGATAATTCATTAATTTATTTAAAAATTTTTAATTTTTAGTATTTTTAATATAATTAAAATTTTAAATTCAGATAACATAACATGACACTATTAGAGGAACAGTCAATAAAATAGAGAAATCTAGGATACTAGATCTTAGACAGCGTCATAAAACTTTTTAGTATGAATATATATATTTTTCAATCGGTTATGGTTAGTAAGAGCACAATTGTAATTCTTTTAATTAACTAAGGATGCAATCATAATTTTCATAATTAACATGGGACACAATAAAAAAAAAATTTACATAAATAGAAAAAATTACAAAATCTTAACGGAGAGACGTGCTCTTACTAAGATGAACCGGCCTTTTCCACTTACTGTTGAAAAGCTCGTTATTTGATAATAGAGGCCAGATATTCTGCAAGTTTAGATGAACTTTTCTTTGTTACAAATATATTAATAATTATGAAGAAAACCTCCATATTGTATCTTAACTTAAAAAGTTCTTTTCATTATATTATCGAAATAATAACTTAAAGGTTAAGAATTGTATTTTATTATGTTTAAAGTTCACTTGTAATTATCACAAACAAATATGTCTTTAATCAGTGATAAATATCTCTTTTCGTGCTCAGGGAGCCTTTTTTTTTTTTTTTTTAATAAATTAGGAATTGCAATATTAGCCGTAAGATTGGCTTTTTAAGAGTTTTATTCATGAATATCAATATTACAAATTTACAGTTTATAACGTAAAGCTAATCTCATTTATAAATTAGATCGCTAGTCAATTAATTTAATGACTAAAATTATAACTTTTATGAAGAGTAAAAAGGACAATTATTATGGTGGAAATCAACATTGATATATTTTGTCTTTACTATAGTTGATTATAGTTGATGTAAAGAAATTGAGTTCAACTAGGTGTGTGGAAACATTTTTGTTTTTCTTCTAACCCGGAAATGAAAAGTAGCGGCTAAGGACTGATTGTAACGTTTCTGTTTGTTAATTTCAGTATAATTAGTGAGTCTTCTTTTGCTATACATATATATATATATATATATATATATCAATCACAACCATTGACTTTTCGGGAGAAGTGTTTATGAAGAACACTGACTGCTTTTGATTTACAAGGAGACTTGTGGGACAACAAATAAAGACAGTTTTGTACTTATTGAATCAGATGTTAAAAAGTGGTCCAACTTTTCAACTGATCTATTTTAACTGTTTCGATCAAACATTTTTTATTTATTACGTGATAGTTTTTATTTTTTATTTTTATTTTATTTACCTACTCTTCACATATAAAATATGTGTCATACAATTTTTGTTCGAGGTAAAAAGTTGATAATTCAAAGCTTTCATAACCAATTATTTGGGGCCTTTTATCATCCTTATCACGTGGTGGGCTGGTGGCCAATCCCTGTCGTAAACGTGTCAACGCGTATATTAGACCGCAGTCGAATCTTACAGTGACATATAGGCCAATGAGTCAACATTTTGGTTGTGTTCAGACACCCGATGATTGAGAGAAGACTGGTGAGAAAATGGCCAAGCTATTTAAGGCCAGCACGCGTGAAATGCTGAAATTTGTGGTGGAAATTGCGGTGGTGTTACTACAATCGAGCACATTTTGATCGTAAAGAATTGTGTGGAGCCTAGTCTTAGAAGATATTGGACGCATTATAGACAACTTATTGCGCTGGCTTTTTGTTCATGTACTAATTTAGGTGAAACGTCTAATTTCTAAAATTGAAAAAAAAAAAAAGTGTTTGTCTTAATTTTTTTTAATCATTAATTCATTTTAAAAAAGAAAATTTATATCATTTTTAAATTTACTTTGTATTGATTTTTATATTTTTTAAGAATATTTTTAAAATCTTTTCACAATGTACTATTCTCAACGCCATTTTTTTACAAGATTTTGTTTTTAAAAAAATGTATTTACGTATTCAAATACTATCTTATTCTTAAAAGAAAAGACTTTTTCATATAAAATAAGAAAATACTCATTTTTAAAAATAAATACGTGATCCAAACGAAGCCTTATACTTTTTGGATGTCAGCAATCAAATCTAAAAAAAAAAATCTTATATAAGAATCAAATCTAAAAAAATCTTATATAGGAAAGAAACAAAGTACAGTTTTAGCATTTTATAAGGCCTCGTTTGGTACACCATTTCATCTCATCTCATCTCAAAATTTTTTTTGTCTTTTTTCTAAAAAGTTTTTGTCTTTTCCCAAAAAGTTTTTTGTCTTTTCTGAAAATTCAAAAAAATTTACTATTCCAACTTAAAAATCTCAACTCAAACTACTCCACCAAACTCCCCCTAAGTTTTCCTGTGGAGAGTGTCTATGTAGGCACACGCGGCTCGAATAATGAGATTGTACACTCGGATGCTGAATGTGTGACAAATGACATGTTATGATTAAATTGTTATTAAATACGTATATTATATTAATTTTTAAATTTAAAAATTTAAAAGATATAAACTCTTGAAAGGTTGTATTCTTAGAAAAAAAAAATCAAAAATCAAAAAACAAAACAAAACAAAATGCTTTCTAAATAACACTTTTTTTTTTCTTAAAATGTGTCACCAAAAGTTGTCAAACTTTAATGAAGAGTCGCAAAGAAATCCGAATTGACACACTCAGAATTAGATTTCTCTATATTTTCTACTACTAATATATATTCTTGCAGAAATATTGTGTTATTTTTTCTTTGTGAATTTTCACTTTTGCTTGGTATAAAATTCGGATTTTATCCTGGATGAGGTTTGCCTATCAAACCAAAGCAATCTCTTTTAGAGAGGAGCAAATAACACTTTAAAAAAATCATATTCGTTACATGTTTTAAGTCTTTATATCCAGATTTTTCAAACACTTGTGATAAGCAATGAATATGCACTATTATTTCAGTCATTAGATTAATTTTTGGACTGTATAATTTGACTCTAAATAATTTTTCATTGCGTTAAAATTTAATATAAACACGCACATAATAATCTATTGAAAAATTAATCTAACAATTAAAATTTCAATATCTAATGATAGTAAAAGTACAATTACTGCATTTCCTTTCTTTTTTTTTTTAATTTTAAGAAACTAAGAAAAATGTGTGTCATCTAGGGATTTAGTTTATATGTCCCCTTATTTGTGTCATCATTTATGTCCCTTCAATAATATTATGATACGTGTATAACTAACATGATTTTTTAAGTGATGTAATATGATAATTGGAATTAAATATATACTTTTAATTGATGTGTCATAATATTATTGAAGGAACATGAAAGTAACACGAATAAGGGGATATAAGAGTTAAATATGCCGTCTAGATCATGATTTGAGATGTGTAAGATCGTTTTATACTCTTCTTTATGATACAATTAAGCGTATATAACGATGATATACATATATCTAACTCTTGCAGTAAGGACGAATTATTAAAAATTTGTTTTTTTGTTTTTGCTTATTATTTGCTATCATATATATATATAGGAATCCGGCCATCTGGCGGAGAGAGAGAGTGGGGGAGAGGGAAGGAGGCAAAGGACAACCTAAGAGACTAATGATATAATCTAAGAGATTATCTGATACAACGCAATAGACTAATATGTACAAGTAAATATCTGATACAACTCAATAGACTAATATGTACAAGTAAATATCGAGAATTTGTAACTCCTACAATTATATCTACAATTATTTCTTTCAAAATAATTGTCTTATTAAAGAGAATTAAAATCCCACCATCAATTCAAATATGTTTAGAGAACTTACCGATCTAATGACCTTTTGAATTTTACAACTGAAAGACTCCTTTAATTGAAACATTTATATGATAATAGTTGTAGGTAAGTGCCATGCATGTGCTTAATCAATTTATTAAATAAAAAATTAATTATGATGTATTATGAGAAAATAGTTACTTAGAAAATATTTAAATAGTAAAAAATTGGAGAGAAGTTATCAAATCACATAGAAAGTTAATTGGGTGATGTTATGAGCAAATAATAGTTGAGATTGTCACACAAAAAAAAAAAAGTTTAAGGATACATTTGAAAAATTTTATATCCTACGTATAGAAAGGAGATCAACAGTGAACAAGAATGAAAAATAATTATAAAAAATAAAAAGAATAAAAAATATAAATTTATATCCAACATTATGAAAAAATAGTAATTGGGAATCTAAGATAGTCATGAAAATAATAATAATAATAATATGCTGAGAGAATTTTTGAAATGAAGTAAAGGAGAAAAAGTTTCAGCAACTAATAAAAAAAAAAAGAAAGAAAGAAAAGGAAAATGGAAAGAATGTAAGAAAATTAAAAAAGAAAAGAAAAAAAAAAAAAAAGAAAGAATGAGATGTTTCAAAAAAAAAAAAAAAAAAAAAAGAGATGCATTTGATTTTTTTTTTTTTAAATACGTTAAAATAAACCTTGTCTTTATGGTTCTTATTTATTAATTCAGGGAGGATAAGAAAACCATTCATCATGTAGATATATATAAGTAGAAGTGATTGACGCACAGTTCATGCTCTAGACGTTGGTTATTGCAAACAGGTCCTTGTCAAATATACCTTTGTCTCATGTTCTCCAGTAAGAAAGAATGTAAAAATACAACAACATCTACAGCTAAACAAACACAAGAAAAAGAATTGTATGAACTGAAAAAAAAAAAAAAAAAAAAAAAAAAAAAAAAAAAAAAAAAAAAAAAACTCGTCTGCAGACACAAGTCCTTTGGAGCTATGCACGCACTTCAAAATCCTGCTGTACTAATCCCTTCGGGGATCAAAATGTTGATCCGATTCTTCTTCTTCTTTATTTATTTATTTATTTATTTATTTTTTATTCAGATGGATTTCTAGAGTGGCTAGATGCAAAATCATGACCCTGATCTCTCGTCTCACTATCTGGAGAGCTAGTTAGAACATGATGACTAGCAAAGAAATGGAAGTACACAAGATTTAGACCCGACAAAGCCGCCAAGAAGAAGTAGTAGTAATCAAGCCTGTTCTTGTTAAGGTCATGGCCTCCCAACCATGGCGATTTACCACTTCTTTTGGTCACAAAGTGGATGACATTCACCAAAATCGACCCCGCGTAGCTCGCAATCGAGATGCAGAGGAAGAACATCGCCCCGGCGACCGTCCTCATGTTCTCCCCCAGCTGCAGGGTCAGGAACTCCATTATGGCCACAGCTGCAAAGGCTTCGGTCAAGCCCGTTAGGGAGAACTGCGGGAAGAGCAGAGCGACACTCGCGGGCGATGTGAAGGAGTCTTGTTTCAATGCCGAGTTTCTGCGGTGAATCTCAACGATTCCGGATACTACCATTGAGAGTATTGACATGACAATGCCAATTTTAATCCTCTGCTTCATGGACAGCCTCTTGTCCCGTGTTCCGGTCACTTTCCGCGCCTGTGGGATGTAGATCCGCTCGTAGACGTAGATCCATATAGAGAGTGTAACCATTGACACAATGTTCATCCATCCTGGTGGGAACATGAAGTGGTTTTTCCCAATTGACCTGTTCATTTGCAGTGCTTGAAGGATTCCGAATGTCGTGTTTTGGTCCATCGTCATAAGCGCACCGACTCCCGAAACCCCAACGGGCAAAACCGCTATCAAACACTTCAACTGCTCAACTTGTTGCACACTACACAGCCTCCAGCCATTCTTGGCCACTCCTTGGCTGTTCAGCTCATCTGGGGTAGTGATCATTGCAGCCTTGTCAAGACACCGGTACCTGTTGGTGTGAGGGAGTTTGAGCTCGTAATCGGTCACCGGAGGGTCATAAAAGGCGAGATTATCATGTGAAATCTCAGCAAGGCGCTTTCGATAGGCTGCTGTGATCACCTTAAACGTGTCTGAGAAGACGCTGCCTTGGGGCTTTACGTTGATGTAAGTGTAGTAGCCGAGCAAGAAAATGGCGATGGAGATGCCGAGGCAGGCGGTGGGGATGGCGAACCCGAGAGTCCAGCTGACATTGGTCTGGATGTAGACGACACCGGTGAGGGCCACGATTAGAGCAATGGTGAAAGTGAAGTACCACCAGTTGAAGAAGCTCTGCAATTGAGCCTTCCCTTTCTCCGTCCTCGTGTCGAATTGGTCGGCGCCAAATGCAATGTTGCAGGGCCTAATTCCGCCTGCTCCGATGGACAGCAAGCCTAGGCCTGCAAAGAGGACTCCCAGCTGCCAGCTCTCCGGCAAATTCGCGCATTCGGATTTGGAATTTTGGTTGCAGGAGAGAGGCCTTAAGAAACTTATGCCCGCAGTTAACGTAATTATCCCCATACCCTGGAAAAGTATAGAACTAATGTTCATATATTCATCTTAAAAAATAAAAGAGTAGACCAAAAAAAAAAAAAAAGAAACTAGATGAGTAAATTCAAACTTTATGTTCCGTTTATTGAAATCAAAATTACTTTTTTCTATTCACATTTACAAATCTCTTTTAAAAACTCAAATTTTAAAAGTCTATAACTTTGTTATTTCAAGTCGAAATGAGATTATTTTTATTTAAAATTACATAGAATTTCAAGAGTAATGAAACAAGATCTATATTCATTTTTCTTTTCCGAATACATTTCAAGATTTACACTTTTCATTTCAAACAAATTTTTTTTTTCAACCAAACGCACATTTTTAAAAACTCAACTAATTTCAAATCAAAATATCTCCAAAATTTGATTTCCAATTGAACCCCCAAAATGCCCCTTAGATGATGTGGCACATTTACGTTAGTTAGACCGTAGTAAGACGTAAAATTTGACAGGAAATCCAAGTTCTGACATTCCAATAGTAATTAGCTAGATTCTTTCCAAGAATTAAATTTTGGTAAACTTAATCACATTTGTAATGGATTTTCTGATGTTCTTTGTCAATAAAAAAAACTAAAACTTGTTCTTTTGTTTCGGCATAATCTGCAGGCTAAACATACAAAGGCCTAATTTTCACAATAACAATCAGAACTGAAATGCATGGATATAGAGAAAATGAGGCTTAATTTATTGTTTTGGATCCAAATTACCATTTTGCAATCCAAAGGTGAAAATAATAATAATAATAATAATAATAATAATACCAGGAGAGAAGCTACGGAGCCAAAAAGGAGAGTGTAGAACTTGCCCAAGTAAGCATCACAGATAAAAGCGCCGGCCAAAGAAGAAATGTTGGAAAATCCACTCCAAACATCAACGACCGTCACCAAAAATATGCCGCTCATATTGTATTTCGTACTCAAATACACGGTTATATTCGCTATCAAGCTCATTGATGCCAACTTCTCGAACGACTCGTTTCCTGTTCAAATTAAATTTATCATGGGTAGAACTCATCTCAAAAACTAGCTCAAGATGAGAGGGTATGGAATTTACGTATAAATATCATAACAATCCAGTAACTTAACGATGTGAGACAAAATTCTTACCGAGAATGTATTTGATGGATCTCCATCCTCCGGGTTTTCTTTCAGTGGTAGAAGAGGGAGGAGAAGCGATGGCAGAATATTGATCAGCTAATGGAGAAGAAGGGTAGTTTTCTCTGTTCTCCATTTCTGATCTCTCTCCCTAGATTTCTCCAAAGCAATTTCATAAAAACCTACAGCATAAACAGCTTGGAATACTTAAAAAAAGAAATTAGTTTAAAGTGGAGAAATGCCAGATTGTGTTTTGTTGCAAACCAAAGGGCCAAGTAATTTTTTTTTTTTTTTTGGTTGAAAAACTGAGCTGGTTTTTGCAGGTATTATTTTTGGCTTTAATTACGTTTTCGGTAACGTACAGGTCGTTTCTTTGTATAAATTTAAATATATTTATATACATGTGTGTGTATATATATATATATATATATATATTGATTGACGAGGTAGTCTTCGGGGACGTCCTCGGTTAGAAAGATTTCATACCAGAAAGATGCATGTTTTCCTCAACTCTATATGGTTATGATTTTGTGAGAGTTCTCTTCTTTTTCGTGGCCTTTGATCCTAACTTTACGTGATTTCCATTGCGAATTATTTATTAATTTATTTATTTTGGGAAAAAATAGCTAAAAATAGGTATTAATGACCCCATAATGTGAGACTTTATTTGCCCACTTTTGAACTAGCTTAGGGTGGGCAATATATCATTGAATAAATTATTTATATATCATTTTTAATTTGATGCTAAGATATTTGAATTCTACACCGGTAAAGTTATGTATGAGACATTGAGATATTAGGTTATAGTACAATTACAAATAAATTATTTATCTAATAAATAAATTATTTATCTAATAGACAAATTATTTACTAATAAATATGTTATTTACTTTAAATATTTTAAATTCTTCTATTTGCCTGCAATTTGTATAGATAATTGGATCTGTTAGTACGTAAACTAGCAAAATTTGGTGAATTTGGTCCTGGACTTTTTAATTTTGAAAAATTAGTACTTGAACTTTGATTTTAAGCAGTTTGGTTCATGACACTATAATTGATCAAATTTTTGAAAATTAACATGAATAATCATTCGTCAATTGCATGATGACCTGAAAATAATTACCCTGAGTCCAAAAAGTTCTCTTTATTACTCTTTAAAGACCCTTAAAATAGAACATTTTACAATTAGTGTAAAATTTAATTAAAATTTTCACCTATTAGGCATACAAATGTTGTTATTTCTGTTAAATTTTATAAAAATTTCATCAATTTTAATGGAAAGGACCCAAAACTATCAAAGAAGAGAAGTTTAAGGATTAATTTATCAAAATTTAAATTCAAGTAACAAAGTAAGATAATGTTTATAGTTCATGTTTTAACATAGATATTTAGCTATTACTGCTTTAAATTCTTAATAAGGTGTAAATCCGGCATATATATGATTCTAAATAGTAAATGCAATGAACTACTGTGAATTAACTATGGTATTATTATTATGTTTTAGCTTTTATGAATATATGCATATGTGTCGAGTTGTCTAATCATTTAATAGTTTTCTTCTTCAGAAATAAACTATTAGACTCAAAATTTGGTCCTTTAAATCGAAAATGCTCTAATAAATATAATAAGTTCAGATTAACTCAGAATTCGCAATTAAGAAGACAAAAGAACCACCACAAAATGAGGTTCCACAGTACCATACTAAACGTCAAAGCATTCACGCATAAGGTCTAAACACAACTTAAAAATCATAATAGTAAAACAAAGCAAACATCGAGAGAGAGGGAGAGGGAGAGAGATTTATCAGATAAACAAGTAAAAATAAATAAGGATACAAAAAACAGAACATGAATCAATAAAATAAACTCATAAAATCTGAAAATTAAAAAAGAAAAAAAAAAAAAAAAAACAAACAAACAAAAAAGGATGGCAAAATTTTCCATGGATGAAAAAGGGTGGTCAAATTTTCCACGGATGTTCAAAAGGTGGCTAATAAGGTAATTTTCTTTGGATTATTTGCTCTGATGGTACTTGACCTAACAAAATTCGGTAACTTAAGTTCCTAAATTTTTAATTTTGAAAAGTTAGTACTTGGACTTTTGTTTTTAGCGGTTTTGGTCTATGATACTAAAATTGACAAATTTTTGAAATTTAAGTGCGATTATCAATTAAATTATGTGATGACATGATATTGTATAAAAATAATTACCATTAGTGTTAAAAATCCTTAAAGATCAAAACATTTTGTCCTTAAATTTGTAAAATTTTCAGTTATTAAGCAATGATTAAAATCCAGAAATAATTTGTCAATTTTAATGCCAGGGACAAAAATGTCAAAAAAAAAAAAAAAAAGAGAGAAAGAACAAAAGAAATTTATCAAAATTAAAAGTTCAATGACTAAAATGATAATATGTTTGTAGTTCATGTCCTAACATAGCTAATTACCCTAAATTGTATTGTGGTTAGGTGACTTTTAGTCACAGCTACTTTTATCCCTAAATCTTGGAATAATTTGTGCATAATATCTTAGTCAAAATTAGTTTTCGAGATTATTGTGTCTAATTGAGTCTTAACACTGCTTGAGTTCTTTAGTCACAAATATTTTTTATTCTAATTTAAAAGTGGATTTCTCATTCTATCATCATGTCATGAAAAGATGGGTTTTAATTAAAATTAAAAGAAAAATAAATAAATTGCCAGACCTGAATTCATATATCAACATTTCAATATCATAAAACTGAATACCTTTTTTTTTCCGTAAGTTTTTTATTGGAATAGCAGAAAATAATTATGTTGTACAATATTATAAACTAAGTAATATTATTCCTAACCTCACTGGAGCTAGCTTAATGGGTGGGAGAGGAAAGATTTAGATAGGTGTTCAGGTTCGAAATCAAAGACTGTTTTCATTTTTCTTTTTTACTTAGATAGGAGTTTACATGAAAGAAATGTAAGAGTATTTCTATTTTTTAAATGAACCTTATAGTTATTATTCTTCCTAATTAGATAATCTATCTATAAATTGTATGGAAGTGAGAAAGGCCTTGTAATTTTTTTTTTTTTTTTCCATAGACTTGCTTACTTCAAAACCTAAGGATCGGACGATTAGGAAGCTAAAGCTCATACTTAACTTATTTTCGTTATTAATTAGTGAACATTCAGAATCGAATATTCGCATATCATATATGATATATATATATATATTTCATGTATCTGCATATATGCTCCCAAAATATAAAGAAAAGAGCTAGAGGCCACATACCTCAAAGGCCAAATATGGCATAAACACATGGTTGCCATTCATGCGCTTCATATTGTCCTGTCCTTTGTCCCCATTCTCGGATTAGTTGGCTTTTTTTATGGCTTATCTCTATCTACTAACTGAATTTTGACTGAAATGGCTAATTGTCTCCTTGCTTTCCATTGGTGAGACGAATAATCAACTTGGAATCTAAGGCCTTTTATGTACTAGTATTACATCCTTCTAAATATAACTATGTGTGTGTGTGTGTGTGTGTGTGTGTGTGTGTGTTTTTGTGTGTGGTACTTGTACACATACAAAGTTAGTGTATATTTAGCATTTACATATGTGTCCGCACTTGATTTGTTAAAATAAAAAAAGAGTAGAAGAATGGAGTACTTGTTTGGTTCAGTACTATTAGGGGGTTTTGCCACTACTTGTTGGGTGGTTGTTGTGGTCGTGGAATGAGCTCCGCCATGTGCTTCCGCACAAATGGCAGAACTCGGTGGCTGTCAAGCTACCGCCGGGTCACTTGGGTCTACCTTTCAACGGAGAAATATTGGCTGTCCTTTGCTACTTCAAAATTCTTCGTCGCCCGGTAAATTCATCGATGCTAAGCGCAAGAAGTAAGATTACTTTTCTCCATCGATTATTTCTCTTATACCCTTGCATACGATGCCTTTTATATGTTTATAATTTGTGGCAAACATTTATGTTTGAAATTATATTCAGCATGCTATGTCAGTAATTCTCTCACTACCTGTATGACTACTATATTGTTGTTCTTTTTACAGAACAAGATTAAAAAAAAAAATGATATAAGGTTTATGATTTTCATTTATTAAAGAGAATAAAAAACTCTCATAATTTCGTATCTCGATAAAGGAGGCTTGATTAATCAGCATCGAATATGCATGTCAATTTTTATAAGTTTTTAATTTTTGATTTTTTTGATAAGAAGTAGTAGAGGCTATTTAGAAATATAATAAGAAGTATAAAAGATTCTCATGTTCGTCTAAGTTATATATGTTTCTAATAAACATGCATGCGTTCCGCATTTGTTTTAGCCTCAAACACTTATTTTCTGAGTTTTTTATTTTATTTTTTATTTTAAATCCCTTCGGATATGGTGACGGAGTAGGACTGTACAGAACTTTCCTCTTCGGATCGCCGTCGATCATAGCATGGTTTCCTTCAGTCAACAGATTTGTATTGCAAGACGACGCCTTCCTTATAGCATGGCCAAATGTTGACATTTTTGGCTCTACTTCTCTAGTCACCGTTCATGGAAATTCCCATGCAAGGCTTAGAAGCTACGTCACAAATGCCATTAATCAGCCTGATGATCTCCGACGAATCGCTCTCCTTGTTCAACCCCGCATTGTGCGGCGCTTCAGTCTTGGTCTAAGAAGGGAGTAGTCAAAGCATATGATGAAACCAAGAAGGTACCATGTGTTAAGGATAAAGAGAAATTCGAGTCTCACATCATTAAAATACAACAATAATAATAGACATATAACGATATTAAGCCACTCCATTTAACATGTTAATCTTTTAATTAAGATGAAACCTCAACTCTTTAGAAATCTCAAATTTCGCTTCTTCTCTCTAGTTTTCACATGGTGTTAGAGGCCATAAAGCTCAAACAAACGGCATGATCCCTCCAATACAAGATTTGTGAATTTGAAAAGAGCACCATCTTACACCAACATGTTAAGGTAAAAAGAAATCTGAATCCTACATTATTAAAATATAAAAATAATAATATACATATACAACTATTGAGCCACCACACTTAACATACAGGTTGACCTTTTAAAATAGAAATTCAATCCCTGAGAAATATCAAATTTCTCTTTTTCTCTCTAATCTTCACACCATGCGCATTTTCCCACTTTACCTCTTCCATTTCATTTCCCGCCAAATGTAGATGAAAAAACAACACGCAAGTATGCGTTTAGTTATATCCTTCCCATCCCCCCCTATATGGAGAGAAACGCTAGATTTGAAATTCCTAGGCGCTCCTGTCACACGTGAAGTTGCTGAACTCATGAATTTGAAATGGATGGCTTGTAGTAAGTCGGGTTTTGTTCAACAAAGATATTTGTCTAAAGAAGTTGAACATAATCCACGTGAGAGAACTTGTTGTTAATTATTCTGTATGATGGAAGGGATGAAGTGAGGGAAATTCAAAGTTTAAAATACCTAGTAAAAATTTTTAAAATTCAAGAACCAAAATGAAAACGACCCCAAAAATTCAAGGAGCTATATAGTGCAAATTGTGTAGGGAAAGTTATTCGATTTTGCCAATACATTTGAAGATAAATGTTTTGGAGAAATTAGTAATCTTCATTTGTGTGTGTGTGTGTGTGTGTGTGTAGACACACACACACTTTTGCAGGTGACATTTGAAAACATAGGAAAATTTTTTGTAAGCTTGGAGCCAGGGGCTCTCCTAGACGCCGTTGGTAAGTTGTTCGCAGGGTAAGAGCACATCGTTTAAACATTCCTGGATCTGCTTATCAGCATGCTCTTCAGGTTATTTTTTCATAATGTTTCTAATATTGTTTTTAAAAACTATGTACATACAGCCTTTTTTATTTTTTTAATGATGAGATGAAACAATTGTAGCATCCAATTAAGGAGATTAGGACATTCCAACTACGTTGACAATATCATAATTTTAATTTAAATTTTCAGTGTAGGAAGAAGCTTGAGGCAATCTTTAGGGTGGAACTAGAGAAGAAGAAAAGGCAAAAATGTGAAGGAACCAATTATGACCTAATGGATGGGTTGATGCAATTTGAAGATGGTGAGGAGAGTAAATTGAGTGATCAAGAGGTCTTAGATAACATTATCTGCCTAGTTATTGGTGGTTATGAGTCTACCTCACTTGCTTCAATGTGGGCAATATATTATCTTGCCAAGTACCCCGATGTCCTTGAGAAGCTACGGGTTTGTACGACAATGTCATCGCTAAAAGAAATTCAGCAACGATTGGTGTCACGTATCTTTCAACGACGACATAGTGTCATGGCTGAAAGTTTCGTCTCTAAATGTGTCATTTCTTTGTAGTGAAAAATTGATCATTTGTCTGTTAACTTGTAACTTTGTAATTACAATTAATGCAGGAGGAAAACGTGGCCATAAGCCGGAAGAAAAAAGGGGGCTTCACTACAAGTGAGGATGTTAATTAAGAACACCTGCCCTTTGTGGTTTAATGCTTGTTTTTGTTTAATCCAAAAACAACAGTTTTTTTTTTCTTTTAAGTGCTGCTATTTTAGAAGATATGCCGTTTCTGTCCAAATTTAATGTTGTTGTTGTTTTTCTCTCTTAAAAAAAAATTAGGTGTTGTTTAGGAGGAAAAAAACACGAGCTTGAGTTTAACTATTATGGTTTAGAATTAGTAAAACGACATTTAGTTTTGCCTACAAAATTATTCTCTTTGCAATGAAAACAACATGTTTGTAGTTAGAAAGTATTTTCCCTTGAATAATACATAGAGTTTATGTCATTCGAGTTGAAAGATGAATTTATTTATTGTTAAATGTCAGTCTAATTTTAATTAATTAAAATGTCGTGTGAGTTTTCCTCATTAAAAAAAATATATATTGCATAACTAGTTTTATAAGTTGTTGTCGTTTCTGCCTAGAAACAAAACGACGTGTCATAACTTGTCAGTGTTACGTCCACATTTTCTGTCGTTTAGTTTAAAAAAAAAAAAAAAAAAAGATAGATTGTTGTTTTTTAATTTTACGTCTTTTATATATATTAAGAAACGACAACCATGGTTAGTAGTTTAAGCTAAACATCTGAAGCCAGAAGATGACATTTAATTAATAATTTCATCAAATACGATATATAATTTCACCAAATTGTTAAAGTATGTCAAGAAACAGCTTTGTATTTATATGCGTGCATGCA
This sequence comes from Ficus microcarpa, assembly GCA_025413485.1. Lineage (NCBI taxonomy): Eukaryota > Viridiplantae > Streptophyta > Magnoliopsida > Rosales > Moraceae > Ficus > Ficus microcarpa. The sequence continues at coordinate 18,697 of JAINRI010000586.1, read as the reverse complement.
GTTTATGAAATACCAAAAGGTTGGAAAGTGATAACGTGGTTTCGTTACCTCCACACCAATCCAGAAAATTTTGAGGATCCCATGTGCTTTAATTCAGATAGATGGAATGTACGTAAGTCCAAATATGTAATACACACACACATTTCTATTAAAAAAATTATATATATATATATATATTTATATACAGCTTTGTGATCGGTAGCATTTTAGCTCCAAATATATATATATATATCTAATTTGAATATAAATTGTAAAATTCAAATTCCCATCTTAGAGTTCAAATATTAAATGAGCTAAACGAGGGGAAAAAAAAGGGTAAAAGGGTAGATATATCTAGCATTATCCTATCAAAATCTGACGATTTAAGGACGAATGTCACTACTAGCGAATTTTTCACAGCTTAATAAAAATTACTAAGGATATCGTTTAGATTAGTTTGGTGATAGAGGATTTAAGATTATTTTACCGTTACTTATTGACTCACTGAATTGTCATATTTCAATCAAATTTCGTTAAATGTTCATACATTTTTCTTTGTATAACTGAATCTATTATGATACCACGTTTAAAGATGATTACAATTGCATTTTTGTTTTTATAAAGTGTACAATAGCATTACTTGATTCTGTTTGGCATTACTAAATACATTAAAATTAAAGATTATATAATAAAAAATATGCAATATGGGAAATCTCCTTTTTTTTTTTTTTTTTTTAATGAATGATGAGAGGACTGTTGATATAAGAGATTAAATTTAACTATTGACACCCTCTAATAAACTCATCCCGTACCCGATCAAAGCCAACGATAGGGTGTGATTTCTGGCGATCACCTCCTCTATCTCATATGATACAGGAACCAGCTAGGCCAGGGACATATCAAAGTTTTTGGAGGCGGACGAAGAATATGTGCAGGAAATATGCTTGCTAGGTTACAGCTCTCAATTCTTCTGCATCATTTGTCTACGAAATACTGGTAAGGACATATTTACCTCGTACGTACTTATTTATTATGTACGTGTCTAGTTAAGTTTTTAATGAAGTTTATTGTAGAGATTTCGATTTCAAATACATAGTTTAAACTTGACTTTCAAGTGTCAATTGTTGCTAGTTCGAGGGTGGTCTTTATAGGTCATTAGTCTTGAGTTTTGAGCTCGATTGTTCATTATTTACTTTCTTATATTTTTCTTTTCTTTTGTGTTAATCTATAAGAATGCTTCAGTGGTCTCTAATATCAGATGTTACTTCCTCACTTCATTGACATATATATATATATATATATATATTTCTTTATATATTATAGCACTCTCTCGTCTGCAGTCAGGTTCAGTAATTGTAACTTTGAAAAACAATTTTTTAACAACTAGCTGACTTGAAGGTTTTCTGGTGTTCATAATCCTAGACATAAACCTAGCCTCAAAACGAGTTATTAGCACTGTTAATGAGTCCTTGATTATGAGTATTGTATCCATTTGGTCTGTGGTCCATTATCTTTTTTATTTTATTAATAAATTACTTCATAAAACTTTGGTTCTTTGACAGTTCTACTCCCTTAAAACTAGATTGATGAAAGATTTTTAAAATTTATCAGAGGTAATCACATCTTTATCGTGTCATAATTTTTTATTTTCTAAATATAGTTACATTAATGGTAAAATGTTCTAGTTATTATGGGTGGTAACAACAATGAAGAGAACATTATGCACTTAATTTAACCTGTTTTTTTTTGGTAAAATTTCAGGTTACTCTGTGATCGATACATGGTTATCTCAATTACTTTTGAGAAATCTTTCATCAGTTTATTATTAGGGACCAAGGATGAAAAGAGCAATGTCAGTGGAAATATCAGTACTAGATTTTACGAAATATTGACAGGAATATTGATTCAATAGAAATTGACGTAAAATATAAAAATACATCATAAAACACTGAATTCTAACATGAAACTTCAAGAAACTCTAAATAATAGTTATTAATAAATTAGATGAAACTTCCAATTAAAATATAAAAGGTATGATAAATATGCATGATAAGAAGTAATTATAGTACAATAATTATAATCAAATGTTCATCAATTAAGTAAATTAAATTAAAATTAACAAAATATAGATACAAAAAACATCACATTCATGGATTCATACACGATAAAAAAAAAATAATATCAAAAGAAGCTTTAAAGATATTCAAAGGTATTTTTCGATGGTATTTGCATTTCGTTGTCAATTTGAAGAGAAAACTGTGAAACAATCCTTAAATTAATAGAAATATTTATGTTTTTTGTCCACGTAATATGTATTTGGACTTTGAACTCTTTATACTTTCTTTATTGGAAGTCAAAAAAAAAAACTGAAATTATTATAACTAGGACAATAATGCACAAATGAGCTTTTTAAGGGGCTTTAGTTTAAACAATATTAATACTGTGACATGACATTTAAATAATTTCTTATATATTTTGGGCATATCATGTATATGTCTTTCAATCCTACTTTCCATATGTATAATGAATTGTGAATGAATTAAAAAATTTTTTTGAATTTTTCTACATTCAAGAATAAATCAAAAACAATATTTAGAACCTATACTTTTTGGACATCTTGGCAATAGCTAGCCAACCTTTCAAGCTATGCTAGGCAATAAATTCTTGTCTAAAAACAGCGTATGATGCTAGATAGTATTAGTAAATACAATGAACTCCTGTTAATTAGTTATGGTATTATAGTTATGTCTGAGCTTTTATCCATATATATACAAATGTGTCAAGTTGTCCAATCATTTATTGTTTTCTTCTTGAGAAATAAAATATAGTAAACTCAAATTTTGGTTCTTATATATCTAGATAATTTACCAATTTGCAGCTAAAGTGGGTTTTTTTTTTTTTTTTGGTTTTCTTTTCTATTTATTTCAAAAAAAATTAAAAAAAAAGTTTTTGGTTTAATTTTAGTACAACTGCTTTAAAAAAGATATCTTAGCTAGACAGAAGTCACGTGAGCCATACTATTTGTTACATAAATTCATTAATTCAATCAAATGACTAACATATAATCCTGAACCAAGTGAAATCCTTTATTTATACATCCATGGACCTTAAGCCTATCAAAACTGATTTTCATTTTACATTTTTTTTTTTCCTTTCATTGTTGTTTTAGATGGGCAAAGGACTATATTCAGAATCTTGTAAGTGCCACGAATTCAAGAAACAGAAAATATTGTGCATGTTTATCACCCTCTTGTCATGACTTGTCACTATCAATTTAAATGCTCCGCATAAAATATTTAATCTGAAGGTTTCCGTCTTTAATATAATTTCAACTTTATTATATACTAATATACATGGATTGACTGCATTATTGTTTAATATATACCGGATTTTTCCTTTTTCGCATATCAATGAATGCTCGCTTGATATCTAAGGAATTAAATCTAAAAAAAATAAAAAAAGAATTTATGTATATATATATATATATATATGTATGCATTCCCTTATAAAGAATATCCTTTGGATATCCACGAATTTAGTAAACAGTAAGAACTAAACAATAAAATGATTAAACAACATGACACATTTTCATATATGGATAAAAGCTAAGATATAATAATGATAATGATTACAAACATAATCTAATTGTAATATCATATCTGACTCTATTAAAAATTAAAAAACAATTATACCATGATTAATTCACAGTAATTCATTATGCTTACTATTTAGCTCATATGCCGGATTTACACGTCCGAGGACAATCTAAATAGGTATACAACTGCTTAAATTCTTAACAAAAGTGTAATTCCGGCATATGATACTAAATAGTAAATACAATGAACTATTGTAAATTAGTTATGGTATTATTCGTTTTGTCTTAGCTTTTATCCATATATGCAAATGTGTCTAGTTGTCCAATAATTTTATAGTTTTCTCCTTGAGAAAAATTGTTCGACTTAAAATTTGGTCCCTTGGAGGGTGGAGGTACGAGGGTTGTTCTAGACATAATATTTAAAATCAAAAATGTTTATTAAATAATTGAAATTAATTCAATAATCGCAACTAAAAAGACAAAAAGGATCACCACAATTTGAGGTTCCGCAGTACCATACTAAAACATCAAAGAAGGCAGACATGCCTAAGGTCTAAACATAACTCGAAAAGAATTTATGCCTATAGGGTTGAAACCCTGAAAATGATAGGCCACGTCAGTTCATTTTTATTCACTATAAAAAATAAAATAAAATAAAATAAAACATAACTTCAAAATAATAATAGTAAAATATAAGAAAGACAGAAACAGGAACAGAGAAATAAAGGTCACAACATGAAAAAGCCCAATGAGCCAAAGACCATTCTCCCTAGAGGGAAGCATAACCCTCATCCTCATCATGAAGCCCGTTGTGCTGTTGTTGCTGCAACTGCGAGTTGATCATCAAGTCCATGATCCATTTCGGATACCTCTGCATCGCCAACGAACTCTCCGCCGTAGCCGTTGCCTCTGCCTGCACGACCGCTACCGACGGCTTGTAGTCCTCATCTACCGCCTGCTCGAGGCTAATTTTTTCCATTCTCCCATTGATATCCTTTAGGTACTGATCGATCATGCGGTCAACATCATTGAGGTCGGGGAGACTCAGACCCAGCAGGCTATTCGGATCCGCCAGGACTTGGAACATGAGCTGGGTGATCTCCTTCTCTCTATTCTCCTTTTTCTGCTTCTTCAGCTGCTCGTTCACCTTGGCGATGCGCTGCCGGAGAAAGCTCTCTTGGTTCACCATCTTCTTGCTTTTCTCTATCTCCGGCATATTCTTGAACTTGGCCAAGATTCGTTGGACTCCTAACGGAGAAGGGTAGACCTCCGGCTGAATGTCATAAGGGCTGTAGATTATCGCGCAGGCGTCGATATCACATAGGGTGCTCAACTCGCTCACCTTCTTGATTAGCCCCTTCTTTCTCTTCTTGTACGTGGCTTTTCTTGCCGCATCGTTGGTGATATAGGCGAGTTTCACCTTCTTTCTCGTCATGGCTAAGAAAAAGAAAAAGGGAAAAAAAAAAAAAGGTAGTAAAAGAAAGGTTCTATGTGAGGAGAAGATGCGACAAAAAGATTGGGAATATATGAAATGATTGAGAGAGATGGGGATTTTTATAGGTAAATTCCAAACAGCTCGACTCGTTGAGTTGGGTTGTAAAAGTGGTACCGAGTCGAATTGATTAGGAATATTATTTGCAATTTTAAGGGTTGTAATAATTGATATTGCAAAGAGGACAAATATCATTCCTTTTATTTATTTATTATTTGTAAATAACATCCCTTTTATGTTGATGTATATATGCTCTCAGTGACATGATCACATTATTCTTAATATGGCATGTTCCTTAATGAGATTTTGTTCTTTTCAAATGCCTATATATTTTGAAGTTTGGTTAGGATTATTTTGGGACGTTATATTTTGTTCATATCAACGGCTTGAAAATGCTATCCGTTTTTTTTTTTTTTTTTTTGATTAGATATCAACCATTGATGAGGCCTAAATCGACGGCTCAAATGTGAGCTAATGACATAGATTATGCATTTAATTTGAGAGAAAGCGAGGCAGTTAAAATTTTTTTATTTAGTAATTTAGATTAATTACTGACTGAATATTTAAATACTTCCCGAATTTCATATTTATTTGTTACAGAGCCGTATACGTGTTCGATTTAATCTACGTTTTTGGGTATCTTTTCAAGGTTTTGCCTTTTACGCTTTTTCTCTTTATGTGTTTTATTCAAATTAATTAATTATGGAACTGGTTGTATTAATATTGTATTTTTTTTTTTATTATTTATAACAAACATGATTATTTATATGGGGTTTATATTCCGAAAGATATGAATTTGTACGGCAATAGTCTGAGTCTGTACTTTGTGGAACAAACACATACACTTAGCTCTTGACGAGATTATAATGTTTGTGTTTTTACTTCCAATTGGGAGATGGCTTATTTCAGCTGTCGGAGCGGGGATTTTAAGTTAGAGACATTGATATATCACGAAGTGAGGGACATATATTCTACTTGATCTAAAGTGTAATGATTTAATTAAAAATTCCATTTAGACAAATTAATTGATTTGACAATCATATGTGTTTTATCTTAATCCTGAGGTATGGAGGCATGACTCATAAATAATAAAGTATTCAACGAGCAAAAAATAATAATAAAGCTTTCATCAACAGATTAGGAGATTATCTCTTAAAAGTAATATTTTTGATTTCGAAAAAACATTTAGAGGTCTCAACTAATCTGGTTATTATAGGTAACCGAATACTATGTTGTTTACATGGACATAGAAATAAGATTTTTCCTTTGATGAAAATGAAACTTTAAGATAAATTAATCGGGAAGGTAAACGTAAAACGGAACCTCTCGTCAAGCTTATTATGGATAAATTATGAGAATAGTACGTATAATGAGAATCAATTGACAAAGGCTAATTTTTAACTTACGTAAAAACATTATATAATTTAAGAGTTCAACTTTATGTGTTTTTAGTAAAGTAGCACCGAAGTAATTAATCAAATGGAAAACTGAACAGAGTAAATAAACCAATTTTTATAGTAGCTTGATTTATATATGTCCACTTATTCCATTTGTTAGCTACATGTTCCTAATTATATTAACCCGGATAATTCATAATACAAACCGGTATTGAAGAGAAAAAAAAAAAAAAAAAAAAGGGAGAGCGAGGGAGAAAAAAAGCACGTAAGTCCACCCATGGGGGTAGATCATTGTATAGTCCAAGACACCACCACTTTTTAGGAATTTGTAAAACTTTAAATCAAAATTCTGCTATTAATTTCCTTTCCCCTAATATCGACTAGTTATGTTATTGTCCCTCACATTTGAGCTATTTCCCTCTTTCTTCATTTAAAACAATATTAATTGTATTACGCATACGGAATAGATAAATAAAACAAAATAAAATAATGATGATGACGATGATAAGAAAAACATCATGTGGCATTAATTGGGCTACCTTGTAGACAGCTATATGGCGAATTGGCGATGTTGTAGCTGCCATGGGATAACCACTGAAGGTGGGAGGAGAAGTACATTCGTACTTTTAAATAAAGATAGGAGATTATAGCCCAACAAAAATAGGAGTATGGGAGGAGAATGTATAAGATTAAAAGAAAGAGAAATATATGAAATGATTGAGGAGGTTACTATTGTTTAGGAATGGTTACGGGTGATATTGTAAAGAAGGAAGTAAAAAACAAACACACCTTCTAGGTTTTGATACAAACAGTATTTGTAAACACGAGTTGTCACCACAAGTACATAAGAACAAAATGTAGTGTAAATAAAACGACGATATACAACTACTACGTAACTTATTGTTTTGTAGGTTCCATTCTACGCGTTTTGAAAAAATTGTCATTTGAGATTTTTAAAAAAAAATCATTTTTTGTTTGGTTTCGAAATAATGCTTGATGGGCAATTAAATTATTCTGAAAAATGGACTAAAATCTGTACTGGTATTGACATGTTGAAAACAGTAATTTGAAAAAACAGTTTTTAAAGAAATCCAATAAAGCCTTGTGTTGATCATGACATATTTTTTTAGGGTGAATTGGATGGGGATTTATTTCTCTATTCTTGAACGTATTGAAAAAAAGCTTTGTCTTAATGATGAAACGAAGACATTATGGCACTTTAATACTTGGAAGTAGAAGAGAGAAAAACTTTTGGATCCAAAAACGTAGTAGTGCAAAATAAGTCTAATACGAGTAAAATTAAGTGGATACGACTTTTGAAATGAGCCCCATTGAAAATTATTTTTCATTTTAAAAATTAACACTCTGAAAGGACTGAACGACAAGATAATACATTGACAATATATCGACGATGGAAAACAAACTAGAAAACGACAATAGATGGCAAAACGATGGCATAAAAGGGAACTACAAAAAAACGACAATTAGAGTATAAAGTACAAAGAAATTGGAAACGAAAATTAAAGAAATGAAAAACAATGAAAAAAAAAAAAGGACCATGAAAAGAAACCAGAACAAAATGATAAAACGGCAACAAAATGGAAATGACAATTAAAGAAAGAGACGAAAGTAAGAAAGAAAAAGTCAAACAAGGAAAAACGACAATATTATGGGATCAACAACACCAAATTGGAAAACAACAATTAAAGAAATGTTTTAAAATGTATAAGAAAATTTGGCCCAAAAGAAAAGCTCTTTTTTATTTTTTATTTTTTATTTTTTTTAATTTGAATTGGAGATACTCGAATATTGTACATTTAAATGAAGTCATATATGATATTATAAATAAAAAAATGATTGCAATATTTTTTTTAAAGCAAAAATAGAAGCTGTTTTTTTTCTTTTTTTTTTTTAAGTGGCAAATTTAATAAGAGAACAAGGCCCGTCATGAAGCTAGCTGCCAATCAGAACACGCCACCGACTCTTTCTTTCTTTTTTCTTTTATACTTTACTCGTTTTTTGTTACCTTATATTATAAGCATCTTGGATTAGTCAGTGTTCCTAAAGGATTGTGGTCAAATTAAGCCCGCCACCGGATTTTTCTAGAAGCCTACGACGAACCATCCACATGGGCTTCTATTTTACATCACTGCCCTTTGAAGTCATAAAATCTAAAGCGAATCTTCTGACCACAAGTTTTCCCCAGTAATAAAATAATAACAATAATTCCTCAAAAAAAAAAAAAACATTAATAGTTATAAAACGTAACAAAAATTAGTAACAAAAATTAAGCCCTCGTTTGGTTCACCGGTTCATTTCAAAATTTTCATATCAATTTTTGTCTTTTTCTGAAAAAGTTTTTGTCTTTACTGAAAAATCAACAAAAATTACTATTAAAACTTGAAATTTCTAACTTAAACTATTGAACCAAATGAGGCCTAATAATAATAAGAATAAGAATAACAACAATAACAATAACACTACTAATAAGAAAAAACATATTAAGAGTCGAATTTTTATTTTACCGAGACTTGTTATTTTAGTTATTAGATTAATTTTTCGACGATATATCTATAATTTGCATCAATTCTTCTTTGTGCAATAATGTTAATTTTTAATGCTTACACTCACAAATTACATATTTAAAAAAGTTAATCTGATTATTAAAACAATAATATAAGATTAAAAGTACAGTTATTGCTATAATTTTTTAATTAATATTAACAATATGAGGCCACATAAGTTTCTAACATTCGCTAGGTTCCAAATCCTTCTAGAAGAGGAAAAGCACGCCAAAAATCAGTATTTTTTTTCCCCCCATTTTCCATTTTTCTTCACCAATAACACAAGGACATGATCTAGTCAACCAAAAATTAAAAATCAAAGAAAATTGTTGGATATAGCCGGTCCAAATATTACCATAAAATGCAACCAAAGTTAATTTGCATCATTAACTTGCTCTCCCACACGCCATAGACCAATTCCATTATTCAAAACACCTGCAAATCTCTCTCTTTCTCATCTGCCAGAAAATCTTCCAAATTTTCTCGAGAAAGTTATCTTCGTTGAGTAGAAATATTGAATCCAATATGGATGGAAGCAGCTCGTCGAACGAGAACTCTTGGGCTGACCAGTGGGATAACGGCCCGGACCCGGTTTACGACACCAAAAAGAACAGCGGTGGCAACGGCGGCGGATCGGCCGCCAAGTACAAGCAGAAGGTCGGCGAAGGACTCGTCAAGACCAAAGCGGTGGCTTCCACGGGCGTCAAGAAGGTCAAGGAAGGTACGTCGTTGGGGTTTCAGTGGATCAAAGGCAAATACCAGAAGACCACACAAAAGCACTGATGTAACATGTATGTATGTATGTATGTATGTATATAATATATATTAGACATACTGACACACACACACACACACATATATATATATGATATAAATAAACATATATGTGATGGAGTTGTTCTTGTTTCATTCGTTGGTGATGTACATGGCGATCGAAACGATATGATCTTGTCGTTTGATTAATGTTTTTTTTTTTTTTTTAATTATTTCTTTGAATTAGTTTTCTATTTTTTGAGAGTTATGTTTTTAATTGTCTATTTTTTATTTATTTGAATTAATTTTCTATTTTTTAATTGAAGTTATGTTTTTAAGTTTCTATGTTCAGATTGTTTAGAGAAGCATTTATGAAAAAGAAAATTACACGATTACATATCGTTCAATGGTTAATCTTGGAAATGTAAAGTTGATTTCTTTTATTTTTTTATTTTTGCGAAATATGTCCCTTAATTGATCGAATAGATAACTATCATGGTCGAGCCAACGTAGTTCAAAATCAACTATCCAAAAAAAAAAAAAAAAATCGTGTTCATAAGAAAGTGAGACGAAGAACCAATCTGAGAAAATGCAAAAGGAAAGCTGAAGTGCTGCAATAAAATAAAATTAAATAAAACGACAAGAAAACCTTAAACGACATCAAGAAATGAGACAACCCAGAAGTCAGCTACGACAAAAGGGCAAAAAGGAGGAAACGATATGAACTTGAAAAATGACGCAAAAATCGGAGGGTGAAAAAAGTCAAATGCAAAATAAAATGATAGATCAGTGAGAAATGACAACAGCAAAAAAATGACAAAAAACTTGATGAGAAGAGGGGAAGAGAGAGAGAGAAGCAAAATAACATTTTTGAAAAGTGGACTAGTATAAATTATAATATAGAATTTTAAGCATAATAATAAAATAATATAAATAAATTTATAACCACGTAATACTAAAAAACCCCTTCCCTTTCTCCTCTCTCTCCTTCTTTCCACCGTTCTTTTTCTCTATCTACCATGAAATTAGAAGCATAAATCCATTATTAACGACTAATTATTTATCATCTTTTAAAAACTGGTTATAAAATTTAAAAATACTTATAAAATATTTATCATCTTTTAAAAAAGCAGTTATAAAATTCAAAAGTACTTATAAAATATTCTATTTCCTAAGATTTCCCAAAAAAATAAAAAAATAAAGAAAGATGGCAAAGGAATGAAGAACGACAGGAAATAAGAATACGACAATAGCTGAAACGATAAAAGCAATTCAAACGATAACAATGTGAAAATGAAAAAGAGAAAAATTTTCTTGAGCGACAAAAACCCCTAAAGAAATGAAACAAGCTGAATGAAGAAGCGAAGAACGACCTGAAATATGAGAAAAATGTCAAGAACTTGAGAAACGACGACAAAGCAAATAGTTCTAATAATAATAAATTAACTACAGATTTTTTTTTTTTTTTTTTTTAAGTGGAGATGAAATTTTATTAAACCACCAAACAACCAGCTTTAATAAAAGGTTCAACAAATAAAGAAACAGAATCCAACCAATAAACATCATCAACTCAGGAAACATAGCAAAATTTATGAATATTATTATTTTTTTTTTTTGAATTATTCAAAGAAAACTTCTCATAATTCGCACCTGAGACCTACTATCACCATAACATTAGATGTCCACAATAAGAAACTAAAACATAAAAGAACACAGACATGCATAATATCCAAATTAACTAAAAACTAAATTAAAAACAATACAGACACACAGACAGAAACAAAAAAAATGGACAAATAACGTCACATCTTTTTCAAATTACAAAACCACATTGGACCAAATGACCGTTCTCTCATGATCACTGAACCCTGCATCATGTTGTTGTTGTTGCGTCTCCTCCAGCGGGTTGATCATCAAGTCCTTGATCCATTTTCCGATGAATCGGCATTCCCGACGGACACTCCACGGCAGCCATTGCCTCAACCTGCACTGCCACTGTCGGTGGCTTGAAATCCACCTCTTGAGCCTGCCCATGGCTGAGCTTCTCCATCCTTTGGTCGATATCCTTCAAGTATTGATCAATCAACATGCTAAGATCATTCAGATCCTCGAGACTAAGATCCTGCAGGCAATTCGGTTCCACCAGGCCCTTAAACAAGAGCTGAGTGATCTCCTTCTCCCTATTCTCCTTCCTTAGCTTCTTCAGCTCCTCGTTCTCCTTCGCGATGAGCTGCCGGAGAAAGCTCTCTTGATCACTCATCTTCTTGCTCTTCTTTTTCTCTGTAATATGATTTAAGATAAAGAGAAAATATGAAATGATTGAAGGTTAATCGGGGGTACTTATAGTGAAATTCTAAACAATTAGACTCGGTGAGTCGGAACGTAAAAGTGATCCCGAGTTTGATTGTTTAAGGAATGCTCGTACGTTTATGGTCATAAGAGATCTTGCAAATATCCTAGATTTAGCATACCTTTTACTGTTTAGATTTATATTTAATAACATTTCTTTTACATTAATATATATTTATATCAGCAGCAGTGTAACGTTCTTCTTAGTTAGGCATGTTTTCAATATGGAAATTTCTATTTTTACTTTTTGAGGCCAATATATTTTGAATTTTTCGGTTGGACGTTGTATTTTGCACATATATGTACGGCTTGAAGATGTTATCCATGTCGCTTGTTGTAATTAGATTTCAACCATTGACGAAGTCTAAATTGAATGTGAGCTAATTAGGGATGGCAACGGAGCAAGGTGGGGCCGGAGAATGCTTTCCTGTCCACATCCCCGCCCTCAAAATCATCACCATCCCCACTTAAAAAGACATGGGATCAGGGACGGGGATTCCCCCATCGGAAGGGCTTTCCCCATACCCATCTCGTTCCCTATCTATTATAAATATACATTTGAAATTACATTAAGATAAAAACAAATAATAAAGTTTATATGCAATATAAATTTAATTCAAAATCAAAAGATTTTATAAACAAACCAAATTCTAAACATATGCAACTGAAATCCTAACTATAAAGCTATTAAAGGTCTCATCAAAATATTATAATCTTTGAAAACTAAATATTTATAAAATACTTAAGCTATAAAAGCTTAAAACCATAAAAAATAAAAATAAAAATAAAAATAAAAGAATGTAACATTCTTCTGCTTTGTCTATTCCTCATAGCTTCAATCTTCATTTCATAAGTTCACACATTTTTAAAAATAATTTTTATAGTATGTGTTATATATTTAAAAAGACATGAAATCACACATATATATTATAACAGGGAAGGGGTGGAGAATGTTCTTCCCGTCCACACCCCACTAATGTTCGCTCATAGAAAATATCATCACCATCCCTTTTGTCCCTCATTCCTGTTCCGTTCGGGGTAAATCCCCATGGTTGCCATCCCCTAGAGCTATGCTTCTAGTGTGAGAGAAAGTAAATCAATTAACCTTTTTTTAAATAGTAATTAATCTTTTATTGAATGAATATTTTAAGTACTTTGCAAATTCCGTATTTATTTATAAAGAATTGTATGTGTGCTCGATCATTGGTGTAACTTTTCTACTGTTTTCCATTTTGTGGAAGATGCAAGGTAAAATGAAATAATGCAAGAAAAAAAGAGAACAAAATGACCAAAGCGTTGATAAGGACAAGAAAATCTCAAACGACATCAAGAGATGAAACGACCCAAAAGCGAGCCAAGACCCAAAAAAAAAAACAAAAACAAAACAAAACAAAACAAAGCCAAAAACAACACAAAACAATAGGAGGAAACGATATAAACTTGAAACGTGACGCAAAAATCAGAGGACGATCAAAAAGTAAAAACAAAAATAAACAATAGGCTTATGAGATATGACAACAACGTAAAAATGGCAAAGAACTTGACAATAACAAATGAGGGGGAAAAAATATGGCAAAAAAAAAAAAAAGAAGAAGAAGAACGACCGAAAATGAGAATATGGCAATTGCTAAAACGATAAAGCAATTCAAATGACAACAATGTGAAAACGGCAATGAAAGAAAAAATTGAAATGACAAAAATTTTTAAAGAAGAATTGAAGAACAACAAGAAATATGAGAAAATGCCACGAACTTGAAAAACGACGAGAAAAAAATTAAAATATAAGTCCAAATTATCGAGAAAACGGAGAAGAACTACAACGACGAAGAAACGACCAAAACTCAAACGACAGCCACATGAAAACAACAAAGAGCTGAAGAGTTACAGCGAAATGAGAAACGACAGTATGTGAAAACAAACCCAAATGAGAAAACGCCGAAAATCAATCGAGAGACGTGCCCAAAAAATTAAATAATCGACAAAGTGATGAACGACAAAAACTAAGTAAATCAATCGGCTGCAAAAAAACTGAAAATGAAGAGAAACGAGAAAGAATTAAATAAAGAAACAACAAAATCGTACCCCCAAAAAAAATGGAACAAAAAGACTGTTAAATAAATTTTGAAAAAATTTTAAATGGGGTTCTGGAAAAACTGGACAGGAAAGAGCGACAAAATTGAAAGGACAATCTTTAGAAAAAGAAAATGTAAAAGAGGGGGGGGGGTGGATGGGGTGAAGCAAAAGAAAGAAAGAAAAGCATGGCAGGGTACAATACAGGCACTTTAACTAAAAAAGTAAGTTAAATGAAGAAGAACCAAGGATAATTGATGATAAGGATGCCTTTCACTATTCTTTCGTAATATTTCCGTGTTCGATACATAGCAACCTCAAGATAAAAGGTATACCTGGCCAACAGACCACGTGAACGTCGTACAAATAGTGGTTTGTGTGAAACTTGATCTATTCTTGGAGTAAAACCGGATAATATCATTTCCATTGCATTGGTAAGTCCTGGATAATGATGGGGGCGAGATGACACCAACGATCCTACTTTAATTATAAAGGGAAAAAAAATAAAAATAAAAAATGATTAAAGGGGCAAAATCCATAACTGGCACTTTGTAATTATTTAGTCATACGTCTGACTCACGAGTTAGCTAATGAGGTTTACTTTATTTTGAAGACTATTAAAATAGTACCAATTACGTGAAGAAGCCAAGATGTTTCTTGGCTTGACTTCGCATACAAGCAATAACCATAAACTCCATAAAATTCATGTCAGTTTATTACGGACAAATTTTTTCTGATTCGATATAAAAATTTGTCTTCAGGTTGGTTAGTTATGTCCTAATTAGATGGGGATAAAACCAGAGCCAATACCACTTAGTTTGCCAATTACTTTTACTTTCTTCGGTGAACAAATGATTGTGAAAGTAAAGAATGTGCAGTATTGATGTGATATGGATTAGCTGAACAGAATCCAATCAATATTATTATTACAATTATTATTATTGTTATTGTTATTGTTATTATTATAATTATTATGAAAAGAAATCCTCTCATATGCACTGAGACTTAATATATAACCACAGCATAAGGTGTCCTCAATAACATGCTAAAAGAAAACACCTGAAAACATTGAAAAATCGTTGGAAATATCAGGTCCAGATTATATATATTACTATAAAAACCATCTAATTTGCATCATATGACATGCTCCCTCACACGCCAATAGACCAATTCCAAACACCTGCAAATCTCTCTCTCTCATCTTCAAGAAAATGTAAAGGGTTCTCAGCTGACTCAACTTTTTAATTAATCTGTTCGTTCTCTTCTTGTACAGGGCTTTTTCTCGCAGCATCGTTGGTGATGTAAGCTAGTTTCACCTTCTTTCTCGTCGTTGCTAGGAGAAAAAGAGAAGGGAAAAGAATGATGGGGGAAAAAAGCGTGTACGTCAGGAGAATGGAAGATAAAGGAGAAAGAGAATATATAAAATGATTTGGGGGGTGTGGGGTCAGGGGTCCTTGGTATTTAGGGTCTGTTTGGAGAATGAGTTTGAGTTAAAAATTTTAAGTTTGAGTTGAAAATTTTTATTGACTTTTCAGAAAAGACAAAAACTTTTTCAGAAAAAAATAAAAATTGAGATAAAAAAATACGGTTTGAGTCTAAACGCCAAACAAGACTTCATAAGAAAATTCTAAACAATTAAACTGGATGAGTCAAAATGTGAGAGTAGTCCCCAGTTCGACTATTTATAAATGTTCGTCCTTTTATGGTTGTAAGTGATATTAATATATATATATATATATATCACACACCTTTTACTATTTATCTATATATTTTAATAATATCTTTTTGTCTTGACATAAATCTACACTTAGCAATGAAGTAACGTTCTTCTTAATAAGGCATGTTTCCTACATGGAATTTCAATTTGTATTCCCTTTCTTTTAGTAAAAGATCGGAAATGGTAACAAGTTGAATCATAGGTTCAAACTCATAATTTAAATAATATTTTTAAAATTTTGTGTGAAAGCATCATAGAAAAATGTGAAAAGATAGATTTAAAAAGGGGTGCCAGATTTGAGTTAAGCCTTACAAAATCTGGCAATTTTAGAATAATTAGTATCTACTAAGGTATTTATCTGGCCTCACCCAGAACATTTTTATGGTAATGTAAATAAGGAGGTATTCTACTCTAATTGTCAGATTCCATAAAAAGTTCAATATTTATATATACACGAGAAATGCTAACTGCACTTGCTTAAATACTCTCTTGGACACTCTTTGCTTCTAAGAGTGACATATGTCCGACTTTTTCTCTTGAGAAAAGTAAAGAGAATGAAGTTATAAAAAGACTCATTCTTTTGTAGATTTTTTACAAATGTGCCAATTTTATTTTTTTAATTAACTACAAAACTATTGCTCGTTTTCTTCTCACGCCAGAAAAAGTAAACTAAAAAAATAATAGCAACAAACACTAGTGTTATAGTATGAAATATAATCAGAACCGAAAGATTTGGATCTAATTAATAGCATTTAAAGGCTGGTCTCATGTTCAATATAAATATATAATATATAGGAAGCATTTGATGGTGGTTTAGGCTATGTACGATTCTTTTGTTTTTGTTTTTTTTAATTGTTTTTGGGCCCTAAAATTACAAGTCTTTTTTTTGGATTACGACAACTCATTTTTTGATCTGTAGTTGAATATGTTGTGGTTATTTGGGGATTTAGCTTTGGCTAGAAATTAGGGGAACAACGGAACCCAGTCAAAACCTAGCACCTCTTTCAAGTCTGGTCGTCAGGTTAGCGTTGCCGTTAGGGCTGTGGGAAGATTGCACGACAAGGGCCAAAGCTGTCGTGGTGGTGGGTAGGGGGAAAATTTGGTTTCACGCCGTTGTGGGTGGTTGGGGTTTGCGTCGCCGCCGAAAGAGGAGGAGTAGGAGTAGGAGTCGGAGTCGGAGTCGGAGTCGGAGTTAGCGGAAGAGGGTTTTTTTTTTTTTGGGGTTAAAGATGAGCTTTATTAAATTTAAAAAAAAAAAAAAAAAAGCAACAGGGCAAAAGCTCAGAAAATGGACAAAGACAGATAGAGGAGCTCTAGACCAGAGCCCAAACAAAAAGAAAACAAAGAAAATTAAGTTAGGAAGCCTACTATCTAACAGAGGGGGACGATTGCTCACGACCAAATCGGCGGAGGAGTCTGTTGGTGTTTGAGGAAAGAAAGATAAATATTTAAAATAATAGAGTTTGCTGTTTTTAAGTGGCATTTTCGTAATAGATATTGTAGATGATGACCTTTTTATAAATCTAACACGATGCCTTTTTCCAACAATAATAAATGAGATACATGTCACTGTTAAAAACGAAGAGTGTTTAAGATAGTGAATGAGCAAGTGCACCTAGCACTCCTCGTATATGACCATTTCTCTCGCAATGTAAATAAAGAGGTCTATATTGCACTCTAATTGTCGGATTTCATATACATATATGTATCGTGTATATATATATATATATATATATTACCATTTCTCTTGCAATGTAAGTAAAGAGGTATTCTACTCTAATTGTCGGATTTCTTGTAAAGTTTAACATATTTATATAGTTTTTTTTCCCCTAATAATATGTTAGTGAATCAACGATTAATTTGATGTTCAGAAATGTATTCTTCACTCCCGAATGTTTTTGCTCAATGCATTATAACCATCACCCTATAAATTAATTAACAATAAAAGGTGTGGTTTCCACATGTTCTCTAGAAATACAGGTAAGAAAATTAAATACTTCATATTACTATGTGCGTATTAAGTTTTCTAATTTCCCATATTAATTTTATGCGACGGCTCAGCGGTACGGGTACTTGGCTTGAAATTTTTTTTTTTTTCTCTCTCGAAATGAAGATGAAATTTTACTAAACCACCAAGCAATCAACTTTAATAAAAGGTTCGATAAATAAAGGAACAGAAGCCAAACAATAAACATCATTTAGCCGGGGGACATTGCCAACATTTATTATCTTCATTATGATTAAAAGAAACCTCTCATATTTTGCTATGATCATCACAAGACGGTGTCCATAGTAACTTGCTAAACATCAAAAGAAAACAACATACATAATATCTAAAAACAACTTTAAGATTAAATTTAAAACATTCCAGACCCACAAACAGAAACAAAAACTACCAAATTAATTCACATCTTTTTCAACGAGTTGAGATCATTCAGGTCTGGGAGACTCAGAGCCTGCAGGCAAAAGCTTCGTGATTTTCTTCTTCCTTATTCTCCTTCCTTTGCTTCTCAAGTTCGTCGTTCAGCTTGGCGATGCACTGTCGGAGAAAGCTCTCCTGCTTCCTCATCTTCTTGATCTGCTTTTTGTCCTTCATATTTTTGAACTTGGCTGGGACGCGCATGGCTCCCAACGGCGAAGGATAAACCCCCGGTTGAGCGTCGTCAGGGCTGTAAATTATCGCACAAGCATCAACATTGCAAAGGGTTCTCAGCTTACTTGCCTTCTTGATCAGTTCCATATCTTTTTCTTCTTGTACATGGCTTTTCTCGCCGCGTTGTT